>PPHD01017207.1:0-15164 GCA_002909625.1 Bambusicola thoracicus
GTCATGTTATAAAAAGGATGTGGTCTTTGCCCTCTGATGGGTCAGTGAGGCTCTGGCACAGGTTGCCCAGAGAGGTGATGGATAGCCCACCCCTTAAGGCACTGGAGGTCAGGCTGGACTCGGCTCTGAGCACCTGATAGAGGTGTTGGGGTCCCTGCTCACTGAATGGGAGTTGGACCAGATGGCCTTTAAGGGTCCCTTCTAACTCAAACCGTTCTGTGTTGATATAATTCTACAACATGTATTTTAAATCCATCCTCTGAGAGAGGAGGCCACCTGAGGTGTACACAACACGCAGTGTAAGGTCTTAGCAAGGTCTCGCTGATATTTCTGCATTTCTACAAAAACTCTTTCACCTCTTACGCCCTCAGATCCATCACTTCAGCACCTCCTCATTCCCATGTGCCATTTCCCATTGCCCAAGTGAGTGTCAGAGCCCTGCTTCTTTCATACTGCACCTTTAGACTCGTATGGCTGCATGCTGGGGAGCCACGAATGGCAGAGAGGTGTGCACGCCAATATGCACTGCTGCCTCTAACAGATAGTTCTCTGTTAAAGGAGAGATTCAATGATTATTCATCTTTCCCACTGGTTCTTCTTCTGGTCATAGAATCACATTTTTTCTTGGCATTTTTATCTCTGATCAACTCTTTCCTCACCATTTTTGAAGGAATGGATCATGCTCACACAGGTATTCAAAGGCTCCTCTTTTAGCAATAAAGAATTATTGGCTGGGAGAGCTGACTTTGAATATAGAAAATTTCTCATGGTGCAGGGAAAAATGGTGTCTTTTTTTCTTTATTTACCTTTTTTTATTTTCTTTCAGAGCTACTTGTATTTGCATCCTTTTTCTTGGGTTCGAAAATGCCTGCTTAGCACGTAACTTCTTTGCTGTGTAATAACCAGTTCTCACTGGGTCATGAAGCATTGGCTTCAGTGTGAGGGAGGGTGTTTTTGTGGGCCACAGATGGAACCAGCAAGTCTTTGAGATCCAGTGATTTCTGGCCTAAGATTTAAAGTAGTTGGGTTTCAGAAGTACACAGCCTGAAGTCTGGTCATTGGATAAAATGCATTCCAAGTGTTAGAAGAAATGATAACTCTTAACAGACAGCCGAAATTGCCATTTATTTGAAACTTCATTGGAGTGGATCCTTGTCTGGCTTTAGGGCACAGGCTGTGCCAGTTAAAAAATCAAGCTTCTCAGAAAACATCATCAAGCTCATTATTGGAAAAGTTCTGAAAGTCACAGAAGAATTTAATTAAGAATCGGAAATCAGTGTATCCGTTTGTCCATTTGCTTGTTTGCAGATGGTCTCGGAGCGGGTAGCAGTTCCTTGGTGACCATGGGTACCAGGGCTGGGACTTCTGCTGTAGGTAATTCCTGGTGCAGAGCTCATTTCCGAGCAGTTCACAGCAAGGGGCCGCGCACAGAAACTTCAGCAGAGCGCAGCGGGCAGACTGCACCTGCTATGTATGGACGGGCTGCCCTGGGAAGCAGTGGAGTCTCTGTCCGTGAAGGTGCTCAGGAAATGTGTGGATGTGGCACTGAGGGACATGGTGGGTGGGCATGGTGGGGGGAGGGCGACGGTTGGACTGGATGATCTCAGTGTTCTTTCCAACCTTAATGATTCTACGATTGTTTTGACGTGAATGACTTCAGTGCTGTACACATTTATTATTTACAGCAACAAATTGTTACTGATTTTCTTTATTTGTACCCAGATACTTCTGATTACTAATAAAGTTCTACACAAAACCAAAGTGCTTACTCATGGGCTTGACTGAAGAATACTCAAACCCTTATATGTGCTGTTCTTTAAGAGGCTGAAATATTTGTAGAAATTGGTCTGAGAAGAGATACAGACTTTATCAGAGCGTACACACGCAGTGTTTGGTAAGTTAAGTTTACAATCAATTTTTGAACGACTTTATTTGCACAAATATGCACGTGGAAAAGAGGCGTAACTTGTTTGGTCTGATGAAAGGAATTGGAGCCCACTCAGAGTCAATGGCACCCTGCTTTTAGCTGTCCCTCTTCCAAAGCAGAATGAATTTTTAAATTCTGACAGATGATTGATTTTTTTCATCTCCGGCCTCAGAACTGCTTTCTGCTTTCCCCTTCCTCATGGGGGCTGCAGTCACAGCATCTGCTCTGCTCTCCCTTCTGAGCTGAAATAGGACCAGGCAGATCAGGGCAGGCCCGCTCTGAGTCAGCCATCCCCTTGGGTAACCCCAAGCACGCAGCACTGGTGGCACCGCCTGCTGGGGAGCTGCAACCACAGAAAGCACTCAGCTTCCATCCCTTAAAGCTGGGGAGAGCCCGTCAGCAATGAAAAATGCATTGGGGAAATGTGATTAAAATCACTGCTCGTGTTTCTCTTGCTGTTACTTCTCCAGTTGCTTGGTTCACTGTCATTTGTTTGTCTGTGTTCTGGGATGCATAACAATTGTCCTCTGTGTATCATGGCATCCTTCTGCAAGGCCTGTTCCCTTCGAGCAACACAGCCTGCTTGGAATAAGGTAGGCTGCTTGCACTTGGCAGAGTGTGAGAGCCCTTTGCTGCCACTCATGTTCATTTGCCCCTTTTTTCAGAATGCTGAAGTCACCAACTGAGATGCAGGGTATCACACACTACCTCTATCGCTGGAGTGGGTTCTTCCAACCAAAGCCGTGCTGGGATTCTGTGAAATAGTCATGAAAAATTAATGTAAAACTTAGTTTCTCACCAACAAAGAGTAGATTACTTTTTTTCTATTTAGTTGCCCAAATTTATCTAAACACAGTTACAGACATTTCAGCATGCCATGTTTTTCATTTTAATTGCCATTTTAAGGAGGAAAAGAAGAGGCAAAATAAAAAATATCGGTGTTTTTTACATTCTTTCCCTCCACAAATCTTTTTCCAACCAGAAGTATTTATGAGTTTGCAGATACCTTCAGATACCCAAAACTGCATTAAACATGCTAAGTAGGCTATTATGCTTGAAAAGCTTTGCCTTGCCTGGTAGCCTGGTATGAACCTACAGCACACGGCCACTCCAGATTTATGCCTGCAGATTTCCTGGTGTAGGCAGGCTTGCTGTTGGCTCCTGACCATCTCTCTGAAGTGGAAGTGATGCTCACAAGTCAGGCCAAGGTTTGAGGTGCCTACAGTGGCTCAGCTCTTACTGTGAGACAGACCATTTTCTGTTGCCAGAAGGGGGAAGTACAAGTATCCTTGCAGGTGTTCTGTTAATGTGAGTGATCCAATGACTCGTTTTACTGCTACTTGGTGGAGGTGGTGGTATATATCTTCCCAAACAAGCAGCTATAAAACCTTCTTGAGATCCCCCAATTGCCATGTATTATTTTCATGCTATATATTTTGAGTTTGATGTTTTGTCATGTTTTCTTCCTTGCTGGTCCGCCTGCAGCCCCCCTCGTTTTCTCTCCGTTGAAATACATTAATCCTGGGCAAAGCCATAACTGGTACCAAAGCACCTTAATAACCTAGTTGAGTACTAAGCCTGTGGATATGACTCCCTGAAGTTTCTGCCACTGCCTGTAGCTGCTTTTATTTTTGTCTCTTTAGCTGTGTTATCAAATCTCCCATGTTGCTCCCTCTAGGTTAATATGGTGGTGATGAAAGCAGCTTCAGTAGCAAGGAATGGGCCCACCACTGCTTATAGCAGCACAATGTATGGCACAGAGAGAGGCTTTAGTAGACCCTTGGTTTAGAGAGATGCTTTTCTGAGGATCCAAGGTTCTGCAGCTGAGTCCTGGAGTCACAGAATCATAGAACTGCTTGTGTTGGAAGGGACCCTTAAAGAATCATAGAATCATAGAATTACTCAGGTTGGAAGGGACCTCAAGGATCATCAAGTCCAACCGCAGCCTAACCATAGTACCCCTTGCAGTGAATACAGACACTTACAGCTAGATCAGGTGCTCAGAGCCCAGTCCAGCCTGGCCTTGAGCATCTCCAGAGATGGGGCTTCCACCACATCTCTAGGCAACTTATTCCAGTACTTCTCTACCCTTACTGTAATAAACTTTTTTTCCCCACTTTTCCTTGTATCTAATCTAAATCTCCGCTCTTTTAGTTTGAAACCATTTCCCCTTGTTCTGTCACCACAGACCCTACTAAAGTTTTTCTCCTTCATTCCTGTAGCTTCCCTATAGATACAGAAAAGCTGCTCCCAGATCTCCCTGGAGTCTTCTCTTTTCCAGGCTGAACAGCCCCAGCTCTCTCAGCCTGTCCTCATAGGAGAGGTGTTCCATCCCTCGGATCATTTTTGTGCTTCTCCTCTGGACATGCTCCAATAGGTCCATGTCTCTCCTGTACTGAAGACTCCACATCTGGATGGAGTACTCCAGGCAAGGTCTCACCATCACAGAGTAGAGGGGCAGGACCTCTCTTGACCTGCTGACCGTGGGCCTCTTAAACTCTATCAAAAAGCCCCCCTATATGCCAGAAATGTGTCAGAACTGAGTCAAATCCACAGGGAGTCATTAAGGAGGAAAAGTCATCTCACTGCTGGCCAGCTTCTCTGTGCTGTGCTGGCAAGCCCTGAGTAGAGAGTACAGGAGTGGCTCTGAGGGTGCTGTGTGCTTGTGTTCATATGCTACTGCTGTGAATGCAGTGACTTTTTTCTGGCTTTTTGTCAGCAGTCAGGCAGGTGTTCCTTCCCCCACTAGTTCTTCATAGTGAGAGATTTTCTATCTTGGCCCCACTAGGGGTGTTACTCATAAAAACTGGATGGCATCGGACACATGTAGGACCAATCTGGATTTAATGCAGCTTTGCCTGTATGCTTTTGCATCTGTATTCCGGGATGACAGCCATGTTTGTGAAAAAACTGAGGAAGCAACAAGAGGAAAAAGAGAAAATACTCTCTGAAGATCATGTCAAAATTGTGGACAATGTCACTGTCATTTGAGTAGGGAGGTCAGACAGGCACCTTACCTCCTAACAGAGCAAATACATCATTTTAAAGAAAATGTCAGTGCTGATTTGCTGGTATTATGCTGTCCTCTGCATTGCATGATTTCCCACACACCTCTGCTCCAAATATATGGCTATTATGGGCTGTGTGCAACCTTTGCGCTGCTTTGATTCATTTCAGAAGGCCACTTAGTGTAAATGCTCAGTAAAGATGAAGGAAGAGCGTTTGACTTTCAGGCAAAGTCTTCAATTTCCACCACAGGAGGAGGGCACGCCCCACCACGTGGCACGATCACGTATTTTTTGCTGCATCTGGCCTTAGAGATGGGAAAGAGATGAGAGGAGTGATGTCACCGGTGCTTATCACAGTTACACGGTAAGGGTTGTGTTAAAAACAGGAAAAGACTGCATAAGCAAACTGTAGAAAGGCCGCAACAGCATCTGTGTAAGAGATAATTCACCCAATTTGTCCAGCTAAACAATTCTGTCAAGTTAACCGAGGGCTGCAAAATTGGCAAACTGCCTCATCTCCTGTGCAGCGGCAGCGCGGGCTTAACCCTTATGCTTGCCTGTTGGAAGCACTGAATTTGCAAACCTCAGGGCAGGAGAGAGAACCTTGTGCAAACTGTTGGTACTGATGACAATTTCCAATAGAGCAAAAGTGAGTTGGACAGGAGTCCCCTCACCAGCTGCAGACGTGACTACCTTGGGCATGCCTGGGGCTGCACAGCCTGACGGGGATGCACTGAGGGATGTGGTCTAGCAGGAGGTGAGCATCTGTCCCAGCCTCCAGCCAAGCTCCCTCCTCAACTTCCATCAGAGCAAAGAACCTGCTTAGAGCTGTGTTTTTCACAGTTTTCATTGCATTTTCATGTTTTAGCAACAGCAACCACACCTGTTGATGGAGCCCCTGCCTGGCTGTAAGGGTGTTGATCTCTCCAGCAACTTACTTCGTTTGCATAGTATTATCTTGCTGGTGTGCATGTGTTTGTGACAGGTAATTGATTCCTTAAAAGTTGCTTCTTTCTGAAGTTTCCCTCAAGATGTGGCATACTGAGAAAAAAAAAGAAACGAAATCACCCTGTTGTATGCACAGGCATAGTGCTGAGCTAGTGATTTGGGGAGCCCCAGGGAGAGACCATGTACCTTGTTCACTCTTTGCTTCAGTAGAAAATGTCTCAGGAGGTACCTGGTGCCAGCTGTGCATATCTGGAGATGGGCAATGGAGCCGTGAAGGTTTTGGAGAAACTTAGGAGGAGCAGCTGAGGGAACTGGGAGTGTTCTGTCTCGAGGAGAGGAGGCTCAGGGAAGACCTTAATTGTCCTCTACAACTCCATGAAAGGAGGTTGTGACAAGGTGGGGGGTTAGCCTTTTCTCTCACATAGGGGGAGATAAAATGAGTCAGAATGGGAGAGATGTGATAGGATGCAATAGGATGAGAGGGAATGGTCTCAAGTTGCACCAGGGAGGATCAGGCTGGATATTAGGAAAAATTCTTCTCAGAAAGAATGGTCAGAAAGGGCTGCCCAGCGAGGTGGTGGAGTCACTGTCCCTGGAGGTGTTCAAGAAGCGTGTGGATGTGGCACTTACGAACATGGTCAGTAAGGCATGGTAGGACTGGATGACCTCATTGGTCTTTCCCAGCCTTAATGTTTCTATGATTCTATTTAATCTATCTATTTGGATCAAATATCCTGATAAGGCCAGGTTCATGAACAGAGATAAGAGTCTTCTGCATCAAGGAGGAATTCGGCATTCCTACACATATGGGCTCAACAACAGGCAGGTGTGTAATCTGCAATGTAGTCTGAATTACAATTAATCCCTCTTCAAAATGATATCAGGAAAAAAAGATATGTGATTCCAGTAAACATCTTAGGAAGCTAAACAATGGAAGAAGTTGGCAGGATTAGGCTCACATAGGAGATTACGGTGGCAAAAGGGAAATGACTGTAAAATGCTGACATGGGAGATAAAGAGCAAGTGAGAATGGCATTCACCCAAGGTCATGTTTTTAGAAGGAAATAGATGAACTGGATGTGTGGCATTTGTTCAAGAGAGCCTTTAAATAATGTGATGCTGGATGCCCTCTTAGTAAGGCAGTACAGAAGAAGCAATAGTTAAATCAGACATGTACATGCGACAAATGACAAATGGGTTTTGTCATGCTCCAGAAGCAACCTAAGAATGGGAGAATTTAAATATCTTCTCAAGAAAAGCAAAGTCTGATATATTTTTAAAAACAGAAGCTTCCTTTAACAATATGCTCATGAAAATCCAGAGTGCTACCGCCAGCACCAAATCACTCTCATGGCAGGAATGTGCTGCGTTGGAGTAAGCACAGGTATTTTTAACATGCTGATGGTTAACAGGGGGTAGACATATCCTATGAGAAGAATGAGTAAAGCTTTCTCAGTGTTTATGATATAATCCTGGGCATGGAAACTATGGTGTGCCTTCCAGCTGCACTGCGTAGGTTCTTAATCAGTTTCAGTACCTTGTTACAGGATGCAGACCTCAGCACTGCTCTGGCCCCTTGCAGTGTGACAAGCAAGCATCAAGGTGTACCCTTAAACATGGTGAGATGACACACTGTTGGGTGTAAAAAGTTTTTTAAAAAGACAGCATAATGACAACACTTGGAACGAGACTTAGTTTTTCTTGTGGCTGAAGCCCTGTGTGTTCCTACCTTTTGACAAATAGCCGTGGAAAAAAAGTACAATAGTAATTAATAGTTACTAATAAATACCATTATTACTAATAATTATTATTGATAGATGCTTTTTGTTAGAAGAATTGAAAAGGAAGACAAAGCAACTTGATGTATCTGGAAGGTAAATTATTAAGTAATGCTCTTCAGATAGCTTGAGTTTTATTTTTATTTTCTTCACTTTAAAAGGATTTTTGTAAGAAGTGTGCTGGGTTGCTATGACCATAGACAGCTCAGATGAGAGGCAGCTAGTAGGAAGAACTGTCATGTGCTGGTTATCCATGGCAGAGCATCTCCTCTAAGTGAGGTGATGGAGGGAAAGAGGGAATGCGCTATAAACTACTTGTGC
Organism: Bambusicola thoracicus; assembly: GCA_002909625.1. NCBI lineage: Eukaryota > Metazoa > Chordata > Aves > Galliformes > Phasianidae > Bambusicola > Bambusicola thoracicus. The sequence goes on from PPHD01017207.1 coordinate 7,983, forward strand.
CTGTAGGAATAAAGTGGAAATTGCAAAGTGCACTGTGAGCTCAGATGCTTTTCTTCCTTGCTTCTAATAAAGCAAAATTATGCTCTGTCCTTGACTCAACCTTCATAACTTGTCTGTACGACTGTAATGCTACCACTGTTTTGTCCCTGCACATTGACCTCCTTAGGCATACTGGTGCATTTAGGCACAACACTGCAGGAGCAAGCTGGGTGCTTCTGTGGGTTCATCAGTGCCAGCAGGCAACTTGGCCACTGGCTGCTCCAAACTTTGATGGAAAACTGTTTTGATAGTTGATGAGAAATGAAAAATGTGGAGGCTCTTGCAGATCAGATGCAAGGTGTTCGTTCTCTCCCGCCTCAGACATCTCCTGCAGACAAGAACTGTGGAAACATCACTTGGGAAAATATTAGTGTGGTTGATACATTTCAATATAAACAGGAAAGATGTTCTAGCATCCTCAGACTTGGAGGTCTTCAGTAGCAAAGAGGCTGACAGAAACTGATCTTTTTTTGCCAAATGCACATAAAATGTTCACAACCTAAGCCTGAATAAATATATAGGAAGAAAAGCCCAAATCTGCCGAGAGGATCTTCAAAACTGTATGTTAGCCCTAGGCATAACTCGATGTCCTACAGCTTTATCCAGTTATTGGGGATATCAAATGTGGAAGCTGATGGTGCATAACTACTTGGCTTGGCTAGGAGTTGAACAAATGGGAAAGACAAAACCAGAAATGCATTTACTGCCCTCAAAAAAATACCTGACATGACCTGGAGAGAGAACATTTCTCTCTAATAACGGATTATAGGCACTGTGGAGTGGAGAAGAGAGAGCTAAGAAAATCTGATATTAGGCAGCCTCATGACAAATTACTATGATCTCAGTCAACCAAAAATAGTAGGTTTCTGCAGATTGTATTTTGAGGAAACCTTTCTGATTTCATTTAGGCCTCAGGTTTCTTGACAGGAGAAGGACCAGTTGTGTTAACTACAGTTCAGCTACTCCAGCTAGTCTGAATTCCATATTTTTCCTCCCCATCATTGTTTACACATATAGAATTAATATTTCTGTTTGTTTTGTTTCTGCTGATATTCTATCAAATAAGAAAAATTCCATAAGGACAATGGAAATGTTTGAATATATTTGTAAAAAGTAAACATTTCATCAGTTCAGGTCTGACAGGAGTCCTACAGGATATTGATTGGTTGCATGCTGCATGATTGCATCAAGCACTGTTAAACTGGGAAGAAGAAAAAGCTAAAATACCTTAGCCTCCTAAATACATACACACCTGATCGATTAAATGAATGAGTTCTACCTCAAATTCATATCTGACAGTTACAATTTTGCAATTAGAAAGTTGTCCTGAGCCATGTCTGTTTGATGAAACCTATCATACATTTGAATTCTGTCTATCAAACACCAGAAAGAAGCTGCCAGATGATGAATCTACCAGCTGGGAGAGTGCATTCAACAGACAATCTGGGGAGCAACAAACATTCCAGAAAGAAGCATGGACTGATCGTGGAACAGAAAAAGAAACCTTATTCATGATGGCTGCTATGAATTATTCACTGATGAATAATAATAATAATAATAAAAACCCACCTAAAAATTACTAGTGTAGATGTGCTATTCCTGCCTTGTTAACTGCCTGTGGCTGTTAAGGAGCAGTGCAGCTTTGTCAAGGGGCTAAACCTGTCTACTGGAAGAAAATGAATCTGTTTAGCCTAATATAGCAACTGGTTTAGTTACAGTGGCGCCAAACACCCAGGGAAATTATCTTAATCTAAAATAAGCAGAATTCAGGCTAAAATGTGTGTGGTTTTATGTAGCTCTCCAGACTGTTTTAAATAAGACATTTGAAAACAACATTTTTCTTTAAAATAGTGCTATTTTTTCCTTGCTCAATCCTTTCATTTTTTCACTGAAACTTGTAACAAATCTGGAATAGCAGCAAATCCACGTAATTTGAGACTGGGATATCTTTGTTACTACTCTTGCATTCAGTAGCAAAACCGTAATACTCATCTGTGAAAAGATAAAGCGGTGTGCTTGTCGGTTTTTGAGACAAAGAGTGAACCACATTTGTACAACAAGTTGCATGTTGCTTTTTCTGCATTGAGAACATTCAAATTCTGGACTGGTCAGGAGCAAGAAACAGTGGTCAGTGAAGTGACTTGAAGGAAATTGAGAGTCCAACTATGTGTCCTTGTGACCAGCAAGTTGAAGACAAAGAGCCAAGACGAGCAAAGAGTGTGATCAACCTGCTCTTTCCAAATCAACCAGCAAAGCTTATTAAGGCCATGGTGACTTAGGAAGCTTTTCAACGGTATCTGCTGAGAGCTTTTTTGGGTAGATGCTTTGATTTAGTTTATTAGCTCATGTTTGAAGGTAGCTTGGATGCAGATGAGTCATGTGTTGGTGATATTAGACCTAAAAGAGCTTGTTCATCTGAAGCCAACAGGCGTTCAGAGGAAATAGGTCCCCCTGTGACTGTTTCAGCAAGAAGTCATCAGCTGTGGGAGGAATAAGCCTGTGTGTGTAGTAATGAGTTAATCACACCCGGCACATCACACTGTTGGAGCAGAAGGCCTTGTGATCGAACCAAGTAACTAGCAGAAACAGCAGGGACTTGTAAAAATGGCAAACCAAGCAGAGAAAATCCATAATGTGTTATTTGTTGTTGCTCCAGCAGGGTCAATGTCGTTGTATGAAATAATGGCACCTGCTGAGGACTGGGTAATTTAACTGACGGACTAGAACCCTCCAAAAGGAGTTTCATACGCTGAATTAAATTGCTGGAAGAGCAAACACTGAGTTCTGTTGGTACCAAGCCAGGGAAGCATATCCTGCTAAAAATTCTGCAGAGGACTGCCAGAAAATCAGCGAGCGTTTGCAGTTAAAAAGTTGTCAAAATACTCCTGTAAAAATAGACTGACTGTGAATAATGAAAAATACAGGTGAAAAATGTGTGCAGCTAATGAGTGAATGGAAACTCGAATGAGGTAGAAATGCATCAAATGCCACTTTCTTTTTTGTTAGCTAAAGGGCAGCTTTCTAATTAAGTCAACAGTTATATATAACAAGTAGAGATACTCTGTATGTCCATATGAAGTTCAGAGTTTTAGATAATATAGTAATCTTTTGTTAGGGCTTCAGAATATTCTTAGAAACTTTATAAGCAACCTGTATTCCTCCTGCAGGTTTCTGTAGGGCAGGCAGAGCTATCTTTTGAAGAATTAGAGAGCAGCAGCTGTTGGGGGCTTCTGTAAGGGATTGCCAAGGAGTAAGTGGCATTGGCTCCCTGGTGAAGGCAGTTGTCTGAGTAATTCTGCTGTACTGCTATGTGCTCATTTGACCTAAAGAAAAGTTATGTATTAAAATTCCATTTGTATGTCTAAAGTCACTTTTACAGAACTTGGTGGATTTCTACAGTCTTTTTTTCATTTAATCCTTATTAAGTTCCACATGATACTTCCTCAGAGGAAGGCAAGGCAAAAATGAAGGAAAAGAAAAAATCTTACTTATCCCCTGAGCCATGCATTTTTCTGCTCCTCAGATGAAAGTACAGTACAGGTTTTGCTCTCTGCTGGATATTACGCTTTAAACTTTAGCTGCTGAGGTCTGCTTGATTCACAGGGTTCTTTTGATCTAAGGGTCTAAACAAGACATGTAGATTTTGGGGGTCAGTGATTGAAGTAAGATCAGTAATATTATCAAAATAAGTGCACAGTGCAACCCCATATCTGATGAACTCAGTAAACTCAGCAGCATCTCAGTGGGAGTGGGGCTCCAACATTTTCTCGCTTAGCAAAGGGTACGTCTGTACGTATTTTTGAGAACAGAGACTTGCTGTAGTAGGGCTTGTCAGCCTGTTGTTTCCTTCTCCTCTGTTTCTTGCTCTTTTGCACTTGTTCTGCTATTGTCTGAGTCTCCACAGGCTAAGATCTTTTAGTACTTTGCTTTAAAATCTTCTGCCCACTCCCACCACCATCAGTAGCCACCCCTCGGGCAGTAGTGTTTATTTTTTCAGTCTTGTCTACATCTCTTATTTCTCCACTTTCTGACACTCTGCAAACCTTAACCGTGTTAGTAACTCTACTGCAGGTGACACGACAGAGTGAAGTTGTGCAGACAAGTATGTGCTCATGGAATTTTTGCAGCTGCATGAAGTGTGGCATGAAAAGTTCTGGAGTACTTTTGTGCCTGAAATACGCTATACAAAAGGTATTTTTAGTCTACTAACACATTGTGTTAGACATGAAAGACACATGAGCAAAATCAATCCTAAGCCTATTGACTTACAAAATGGCAACTAATGGACTCCTGATGTAAACACCGTCTATTTCTAGCCAATTCTGGGGCATGTTTAGGCTTATCTAAGCAATTTTCCTCATGCTATCTCAGAGGCTTCTTTAAACACTCCAGTAGTTTTCCTGTTTCTCTCAGTGCCTCTCTGCTTCCCTTTTTATATAATGATCTTCACACTAGAGAAGCCTTTTATGCAGTGGAAAAATTGAATGGGTTGCATGTGCTTATCCCACTTGGTGTTATTTTCCAGGAGTGGCTGCTAGAACAGTGCTTGTGCTGTGTCATTTGGAAGGCTGAGGATCAACTTCCCAAAGGTTTTGATGCAGCTGTTACCCCGAGGGACTATTGTCCATGCAAGATTACAGGGACTGCACTGAGGCCTAGCAGATGACCAGAGTCCCAGAAAATTTGTTTTCCTTCAGGTTTGTGACAAATGCCAGGTAAGGGCTAACGCTGACATTACCAAGGTATTCTCCCTCACTACAGAGGAGCAGTAGTGGATAAGGCTAAACAACACAGCTGTTTAACAGGGCAGGCCTATTTAGCAGGCTAGTCAGAGGAACGATGACACCACAGTTGTATGATTCAAGAAGAATGCTTTGGTGGTACCAGAAGAGCTACACTTGCTAACATTATGCTGATCTACATACTACTCTTTATGTACTTAGGAGCTGTGATAAGAGGCAAAACCTGTAGAAAACCTCCTGACTAGAGATTAGTATAAAAATTTGCACTTCACCTCTTGTGCGTGAAGAGGGAGAACCTTGAATTAACTGTATTTAAACCATGTCAGAACTTTTCATCTTTCCACAACTTTGGAAATTGACAGAATACTGTCCAAAAGCTAAGAGATTTTTACTTAGAAGCCAACGTTTAGATGTATGGAGGAAGAATGCTGGTAGTAACTTCTGGGATTTAATAACAAGCAAATATTTTCAAGCATCAGAACTCAGAATAATAAGAAGAATGTGTGATGAGATTATTAATTACTTTGATCTTTATTACTAAAAATTTTCCTGTTTTATCTCGGCCACTTTATTGAGAGAGCTCTGAGTTACGAGAGAGCAACAGTGGCACTACATTAAAAGAGTTCTGGTATGTTTTTACTACCCCAACCTTCATACTTTGCTTTTGAAGCTTTCTCTCCTTGAGTTATCTCAGTGTAGCTGAGTGATAGCATTCAGCAACCAATCTAAAAATGGAATTCACTGCAAAAGTTCAAGAATCAAGGTGAAATACTGAGAGAATGCACTGGCTTAAAACCAAAAAGGAAAGGAAATACAAAGAGATGAGAAAAAAAGAAAGTGGAAAAAAAAGGCAAGGGTATTACTATCTGAGAAGGCTCAGATACTGATATTTTCCCACAAGGCTCAGGACAGCAGATACTTGTGCATGACACCAAGTTTCAAAATATGAAGCAAATAAAACTGGAGTACATACTTCCTTCTCTGGCTGAAGCGTTTGGTGACAAGGAAGGCATGGTGGATGTTGAGTAGCTTGATTCTAGCAAGAAAAGGATGGTGGTGGAAGGCAGAACCACAGCCTCATCTGCCTTGACCATGAGAAGAGTGGGGTTTTCAGCTCCGGAGGAAAGAGAGCAAAACCAAGACAAGAATGAGTGCCCTGACCTGTGGGAGCAGAAAGGTGTGCTGAAGGAACTGGCTGACATCCTTATGCTACCATGGGGAAAGGCCCTGGGGAATGACAGGCAAATGTCATCCATCTGATTCTGGGACAGTGGGCCTGAATCTGTTTTCAAGAAGAGAAAGAGAAATTCTGCAAATTCCTAAGACATGTTTTCTACATGAAAACTAGATACTTGTTTTGTGTTCTATTTCAATCCAACTTATCTAAGTTTACTTAGTACTTTAGTCCTTTTTTAACGGCATGCACAGATAATCTCAGAACAGCCTGCAGTTCAGCCAGTATCAGATCTATTAAACTTGTTCAGTACTGGAATCAGAAATCCCCTGAACTCATATATTGTATAAGCTTCACTTTTTTCTTCTTTGTCTTTTTTTTTTTTTTTTTTTTTTTTCCCCTCAAGGAGGTTCACCTTTGTTATTTGAGTAGATTTAACTTTTATAGGACTTGAAATAGACAGGATTATGTTTTCTGTGTATCAGTTCAAAAGATGTATCGATAAGAGCTGATTTTGTCTTGGCTAGACTGTAAAGCCCTCATTTACTCAAATGCTTATCCATGTGCTTAACTGGAAAAATGAGTACTCCTGTTGACTGAATTTAAACCTTCCTGTCATCCCCACACTGTGGGAGAGAATGTCCAGGTGCAAGATTTTCAAAAGCCTTGAGTCGTGATCTGGTTCCATTCCTCTGTGCAGTTATAGAGTTTGACATTTTTCAGGACTGTTTAAGTTACTTTAACTATTGTAGTCATAAATTATGAAGTGATTTTTCTTTTCCAGTCTGAGATGAACTTTTAAAAATATATACTTACAGTTTGTTTGTGTTGATTCTATCCAACACCTGGGTTGTCCTGTGTGGAAGAGGCAGAGAAGTTCTCACTGCTCTGCAGCTCTCTGAGGGGACGCAGAGGGACATGCTGGGCTCTGCTCCCTGGTGGGACAGAACACAAAGGAATGGCACACAACTGCATCTGGGGATGATGAGACAAGGCAGGGGAGGATGAGACAAGGCACTGGGAAGCATTTATTTACCGTGAGGGCAGTCAAACACTGGAATAGGCTTCCTAAAGGTGACTGATGGCCCACAGCTGTCAGTGGCCAAGGGGAATTTGGGCAATGCTCTCAATAACATGCTTTAACTGTTGATCAGCCCTGAAGTGCTCAGGCAGTTGGATTTGGTCTGTGAAGGTCCGTTCCAACTAAATCATATCATATTGAACTCG
>PPHD01017208.1:1604-14060 GCA_002909625.1 Bambusicola thoracicus
TTTTTTTTTTTCCCCTTTTTTATTTTTTTTTTTTATTTCCCTCTCTGTGGGTTGAGCGTTGGGGCGACAGACAGGGAAAGTCTGAGCAATGGTCTCTGCGCTGGTGCTGTCTTCAATCACCGCGTCCCAGAATCCCTCGCTCTGGGCCTTCTAGGCACAAGGGCTTACAGCGAAAATCGGCAGCTGCAGCTGCGAGTGAAAGCACAAGAGCCCGGCTGGGTCTTTGGCATCGGCAGGAGAGCAAAAAGCTGGGGGAGGCGGGGAAGGAGCGGGGGGAGAGCAATGTGCCCTGTGGTTTTTTTCCAGCCCTGCCACCGAGGGGTTGTGTTTCAGAGCGACGGTTCCCGGGCACGGGAGGGGGGTGCGCGGCGATGCCTCCGGGGAGCTCATTAAATCCACTGCCCCCCCCCCCTCCCTCCCTGCATGCTGTGCCTCACCGGCCGAGGATGTGGCAGGGAGAGACGTGCCGGGCAGAAGAGCACCAAACGAACCCACTGCCCGGTGGGGACAGTTACTGGCCCGGGCAGGAACGCTGCCCTGGGGGCTCACCTGTTGGAGCACGTAGGGCGGGTGTGTGCCAGCAGGGCCGTGACAAAGGCAGCCGTGAGCCGAGGATTCCCTTTGCAGTGGGGTGAAGCCCACGGGGACACCGGAGTGACTTGAGGGCTTGGGGGGAACCGTGGGGCAGCAGGAGGGGTCGGCATATGGGGCTGGCGTATAGATCGCAGGGAGCGAGGTGGGTGACAGCGGGGACACAGCGCTGTGGTGGAGGGCACGGGGACCCCCGCTCCCACCTGAAGCCCACCCTGCGCAGGCGTGAGGGCTGCGGCAGCCTCGCGAGGCAGGAAGCCGAAATGTGGTATTGATCCTCGCGGAGGGAGAGCTGAGTGGTTCTGGCATCCGCCAGCCCCAACCTCTGCCCTTCCCGCGGCTCAACCAGCTCCAGGCCGGCAGCAGCATCCCTTCCCCGCGCCACCACCCCCGGGGCCCCGAGCCCTGCGCACGCTCCTCGCCTCCTGCTGACTTCAGCGCATCGGCTTGGGCTCGGCGCCTGTAAATTCCTCGCAAAACCTGGGCCTAAAATATCTGGAGGAGGAGGACGGAGCGCCTTGGGCGAGGGAGATGAGATCTTCAGCTGCGGGAGAGAGGGAGGCAGCTCCGGGCTCCTCCAGCTGCCGGCCCCCGGGAATTCGCCGGGAATAAATCTCACCCGGCCAACTCGGTGGTTGGGGTTGGGATGAGGAGCCGGGGGCACCCGGGGCGGTGGCATGGGAGCGATCTGAGGAAGGACAATAATGAAATAATAAATGCCGAGAAGGAGGTGCTAGGCGGGAGCTGTGTGAGAACCAGTTTGCGAGGTCCAGATTGGCAGCAGATCCTGAACCAGGAGGAGCCGAGCATCCATACGGCCCCTGCCGAGATCAGACGAGACGACAGCGGCTTGGTTTGGGGGAAGAAATTGGAGGCGGGGGAAGCTTTTTTGCTGAAATGAAATTTGAACCCCGAAGTGGGAGGGAAGTGGAGGTGGGGGGCACGGCTCTCTCCACATGGTTATTACTGCTGTTTTCCACCCAGCTGAAAGGAGAATGTAGCTTAATATGGACCCACGGGGAGGAGAAGCGATTGGGAGCAGGGATTTGTCAGGAGGGAGCTGGGAAGCAGCGAGCAGAGTGTAGAGGTGAGAGCGGCCGGTGGCGTGCCCCGAGGTGATGGCTGCCTGGCCGTGGGCGCGGCGCTGACACAGGGCACCATTGTTGGCAGGGGCCAGCTGTGGCCCTCCCAGGGCTGTTGCTCTCAGTACACAGCTCGGGGAGTTGGTGGGGAGGGAAGGGAGTACTTGGGGGGTGGTCGTCGTGGTGGTGTCAGGGCCTGGTCGGGGTGTTTTGGACCTGGTTGGGGTCTTGTTGAGGCCTCCAGGGTCTGGTTGAGGCGTGGTCAAGGCCTGTCATGGCCTGGTTGTGGCATTTGGAGCATGGTTGGGGCCTTCAGGGCCTGGTTGAGGCGCGGTCAAGGCCTGGTTAGGGCCTGGTTGAGGCCTAGTTGAGGCCTAATTGAGGTGTGGTCAATGCCCGGTCAAGGCCTGGTTAGAACCTGATTGAGGCCTGGTTAAGGCCTGGTCGAGGCCTAGTTGAGGCCTAGTTGAGGTGTAGTCAAGGCCTGGTTGAGGCCTAGTTGAGGCCTAATTGAGGCGTGGTCAATGCCCGGTCAAGGCCTGGTTAGAACCTGATTGAGGCCTGGTTAAGGCCTGGTCGAGGCCTAGTTGAGGCCTAGTTGAGGTGTAGTCAAGGCCTGGTTGAGGCCTAGTTGAGGCCTAATTGAGGCGTGGTCAATGTCCGGTCAAGGCCTGGATAGAACCTGGTTGAGGCCTAGTTGAGGCCTAGTTGAGGTGTGGTCAAGGCCTGGTTGAGGCCTAGTTGAGGCGTGGTCAAGGCCTGGTCAAGGCCTGACCAGGGCAGTGGATGGGTGCTGGGTGTAACTGCAGGTGAACCTGGATGAGGAAAGAGATGAGCAAAGGGGGTGGCAGCAGGGCGAGTTTACCTCTCTGGGTAGCCCCTCTTGCCTGTTAGTTTCCCCGGCATGCTGCTGTCCCCATGTCGCCTCAGCCAGCCCCGCCATTGGTGCCTTTATTGTGCTGCACTCATCGCACAGAGCTGCTGGCTGCCAGCGTCAGCCCCCGCGTTGCTGCAGCTGCTGGCTGTACCCCAGGCCATGGCGGTGCTTGGGGACACCCCAGGGTGCTGCAAGCACTGGGACTGGGAGATGAGGAGGAAAAGGAGGAGGTGTGTGGTGGAGGGCTGTGGCCATGATTGGGCAGTCCTTGGGGTTGTCTGAGCCCTCCTTGCTAGCCCCATGGTGAGGGGCAGCCCAGGCCATGCGGTCCCCCCAGGCCCAGCTGGGAAGGAGAGAACACCCCCCAGCCCTGCAGCCCTGGCATTTGCTCCCCATCCCCCATGTTCCCACCTCAGCTCCTCTCTGATGCTTCAAACGCAGAGATGCCCTAAAGGCAGCAGAAGCACCTTAGCAAGTGCACACTAAATATTTGAACACGCATGGGTGGCTTTGGGTTTGCTGCTGCTTTTGCCCTTCCCCAGCCGTGACCCTGTTGCTGCGAGTGGTGTGTGCTCCTCTGGAGCCTACAGATTTGGGGTACCTGTGGGTGCTTTTCCTGCTTCAAGGCATGGTGTGATGTTTGCTTGGCAGCTCTCGCTCTGAATTATTACGTCTGCTCCAGCAGAACCAGCATGGTACTGCTGTGCCTCCATGATTGCCATTGCATCCACTGTGAGCCATGCTGCCCACCTCCCCAGAGTCACAGACAGACCCCCGTCCTTCATCCCCACACCCTCCTCTTCCTCCCTGCAGCAGCAAAGCACCCTGCAGCCGGGCCCAGAGCCCATCGGGAAGGGGGAAAGCTGTGCTCCCCTCCCCTCCCCGGCATTCCTCGGGAGTGAAACACAAGAGCTGGCAGGGCACTCGCGCTTTCTCTGGCCTCCGCTCCTCCAATTCCTGAACAAAGCCTCCTGCCTCTCCCGGGAGCTTGAAACAGGAGAGGTGGTTGCTGCTGGACAGGAAAGGCGAGCTGTCCCCTTCTGTGCCGTGTCAGGAGGCAGGAGATGGGACGTGGGTGGGTGGTGGGCACAATCCTCGCAGTCCCTGTGCCACCCTGCAGCATCACCCCAATGCTCCGCCAAGCAGCAAAAGCCCACTGTTTCAGAGGCCTCCTCCAAAACACACCACTGTGGATGATGGTTGGAGGTCTGGCCCAACGGACTGGCTAGAGGGTTTCCTATTCCCTCCATCTCGCTGCAGGATGCACATCATATTGCTATGGAAACTGAGTCCTGGAGGAGTCCAGTTCAGATCCAGAAGGAACCACTTGAGCCCCACAGAGGACGGATTTATCCCCACTCCAGTCCCAGCTTGGTTCAGGCTCCCAGTTACTGCGCTGGTAATATGGGTTGGAGCATCCATGCCAGCTTCGCTCCCATGAGCCAGGATGATGGATCCTGCGGTTGGGTCCCCGTCCACCTTCCCAAAAGTCCGACCCCTTCCTGCAGAACAAAGCTCTCCCTCCCCACCGCCCCCGGTGAAACAGGCCCCTGTTGGAGCGCAGTCCCCGACAGCGAAGGTTATTTTAATGGATGCATTACTTTAAACGAACCCTCCACCATCTGTTCCACCCCCTAATTACGCATGCAAAAAAAGCCCATCTCACAGCCAGCGCAGGAGAAAGTAAAGATATAAGTGATTTAAATGCATGTATCCCCAGCTCTGCTAGCAGCTGGGATGGGCTGCGCTCCCCTCCTTCCTCCTGGCTGCCAGGCAAATGGTGCAAGTTGCAGGGAAGGAGGCAGAAGGATTGGTCTCCTGGGCTTGGTGGTGGTCGCTGCGGATGAGGAGGAGGAGGAGGAGGAGGAGGAGGAAGGGATGGCAGCTCTGATGCTAGCAGAGGCAGGGGTGGGAGTTTGTCAGCAGACTCCCCCCACCAACCCCTACAGGTTGTCTGAACCCCTGTGGTGGTGGAAGCTGAGCCTTCAATACTTGGGGACGCGTGGCTGTCACGGAGCATGGCGGGGAACTGGGGGGACACTGCAGCCTGGCTGTGTTCGGTGACGTCTTGTGTGAGTGCAGGTTCCTGCTGTGTGGGGTTGGGCTGTGCATTGTCCCCATGTGTGGTGTTGAGGTCTTTGTCCCATGAGAGCCTCAGCTGGGGACACAAGGCTGACAATTGGATAGCACCGGTGTGACAGCGGGGCCAAGCCCCAGCTCTGTGCCCTGTGGTGGGGCTCATCCTCACAGCCCCCGGGTTCTGCCCGTGTGTGGAGGGGATGCTGAGGAGCACCAGGGATGCAGCTGGGGTGGCTGGGGTGTGCTCAGCACCTCCATGGTGTGTTTTCCCACCATAGCTGCACGGCATGAGCTGTCCCAACAGCCATGGCCCTGGAGTGCCCCCAGGCGATGCTCAGATCCTGCCTTCAGTTCCTCAGGGCTGCGGGGAAGCAGAGGGTGAGTGCAGAGGGGTGATCAAGAAGCCTCCTCCAACAAGGCAGAACCACAAATATTTGGAAAAAAAACCAACATTTTTTAGGCCAACCTCCCGGTGATGGGGTCCAGGCAGTGAGTCAAAGGTGACAGCACAGCGGGGCCACGGTGCAGACCCCATCCCCATGGCTATCCCGAGCGTGACTCAGTTTCCCTCATCCCCAGCACAAACCCTCTGTGGCCACGGGTGGCCAGTGTGGCTTTGGGTGGCCCCGAGGGGCATCCCTGGGGCAGGGACACAGCCACAGAGCAGTGCCACCACATCCTGGGTGCCGTCTCCCCTCTCCCTCCATCTCCCTCTCTCCGTGTCTGACTGCAGCAGATGCGCCAGCTCTGCAGGAAGAGGGAATTAAGTTGGGCTGGAGGAATTTTAAAGATTGCTGCAGGCCTGAGGGTCTTAGATACCCCTGTGGAGATGGGCAGTCATGCAGAATTAATCCTATCGGCAGCCTGGCTCGCCTTCAGCCGGTGCAGATCTCCAGGAGAGCGCGAGGGAGCGCGGGGGGCGATGCTGGGGGCAGCTGGGCGAGCACCGGCGCCTCTCGGCGTCGATGGGAAATTAATAATGAAAAATTAAAGCCCGAACTCAGCCTTCCCGCAGCCCAGAGGTGGGACTGGAAGCGGGGGGGGGAAGGAGGAGGCAGGCGAATTCTGCTAGGCTTATGGAAAACCTGAAAGCCGTAGCAGACGGAGCTCGATGGCACGAGCAGGATGCTGGGGTCACATCCTGCTCTGGGTGGGGGCTGCGTGGGGCGACGCAGGGCTGGCTGGGCACGGGGCGGGGGCAGCCCTTGGCTGGACCCTGAGCTATGTGCAGTGGGTTCACCCAACAGCTCGGGGTGCTGCAGTGATGTGGGGGATGTGGGGACACGCTGGATGTCCCCACGTGCCGCAGCGGCCACGTGCCATGCGGGAAGGTGGCATCTGGTCACCCCGTGGCTCTGCCAGCCCCACAGGCACTGTCATCCCCATTGTCCCTGCTGGTCACTGGGGCCGCAGTGCCACCAGGCCGCCATGCTCGGTGGCTCAGTGACGCCAGGCGGGGTGGCAGCTGCTGCTGAGCCCTCTGCTCCTGTGTTTTATAAATAATGCACCGCAGAGGCGTGTTGGCAGCGCTGCACACACGCCTGCAGCCGAGCAGCCTGCAGCACCGGGCATTTCGGGTGCTGTCACCACGGCTGGGTGACACCAGGCCACCGCGCCCGGCAGGCAGAAGGTGACCCCCAACGTCCCCTCACCCCCTCGTCCCCCGGCCCCAAATAGCACGGTGGGGAGGTGGCCGTGGTGGGGGTCCGCGGTGACCCCACGTGCCATTCCTGCGCCTCGTGGCGGTGGCGCCGATGGCGGCGCGCAGCTTGCATGGTTGCCATGGTGATGTGCTGGCGCTAACGAAGCCGAGTAAACATTAACGAGGGAGCCCCGTGCAGGTCGGGGCTGGGGGCTGTGGGAGCAGGGTGGGGGCTCGGTGCCATCCCAGTGCTGTGTCCTTTGGTCCCTGAGCTGCCCTCCCCCTGCGCTGCACGGTGCCGGTGCTGGAGAGGTCCCCAGGGGTGGGACAGCCGGGTCCCCGTCCCGGTCTGGGGACACCCGCTGGGTGGACCAGACCCCAGAATCCCATAGAGGGGATGGACATCTCTGTGCTATCGCCCCTGTCTCTGCAGCGCAGCACCCATGGGTGCGGGGTGGCACTTTGGCAGCCGTGTGTCCCCAAGAGCCACCCGGTGCTGGCACTGAGCTCAGGGCGTTCCTCGGCAGCTGCCACCGCTGCAGTTGTCACTGTGACTCAACTCCCGCGTCCCTCCCTTTCTCCTCGGCCATGGGGGAACCCACACTGCAGCTCAGATAGGGGACAGCCCCCACGCCGTGGCCCCGTGATGCCGCAGCCGAGGGCCCTGTGCTGGTGCTGCAGCTCATTAGAAGGAGGTGCAGGTGCCCCGGGTACCTTGGTCCTCCCAGAGGGCTCTTAATGAGCGGCCGCTAACGAGCGCCTGTGCTCCCCGCTCTCCTCCTCAGCCGTGGGAAGAGGCTGATTGGTGAGCAGGCGCTGGGGAGCTGTGCGCAGGCTCTTTTTGGGGGCTCTGTGGGGCTGAACGACCCAACCCGCTGTTCCTTCCCTATATGCATTAGCACTGTGCATGAGGGCCCCATGGTCCCCATTCCCTCTGCTGGGTTTGAGCACGGCTCTGTAGGTCTTTTACCCTGGGAGGTGTTGCACGCCTTCCAAGTGCCACCCTCCTGCCTGAGGACGGGGCTGTCGCCATCTGCCAGGTGTGGCAGTTCCACATCTCTCCTTGCCCACTGGGCTGTTGCATCGTGAGATCTTGGTCCCTGTGCCTCACTTTCCCTCCTCAGGCCCTGGCGCTGGATGTGGACGTGGGGAGATCAGGAGCCCTGTTTTTACGCGCTGTATGAGCCTCCATGAGTCTGCCTGTTCGTGGAGGCCTGGAGGGTCGGGGAGCTTTGCCTCCCCTGCTGACGCCCCAAAAATTCCCCACTGGTGTTGGCATCGGTGCAGCGATGGGGGCAGATCAGTGAGCGCCGCAGGGGGCTGCATGGCCAGGGGGGGCCCTGAGGCTGTAAGAGAGCATCTCATCCCCCCACTCCTCCCCACCCCCCCCCCAGCTGCTCTAATCTCCTGCCAAACCTGCTCTTCCTGCAGGGCTGTTAGTGGGGCTGCAGCCGCCGGTCCCAGCTGCTTTGGGGGCTGCAGGGAGCTCAGTCCATCCCATCCCATCCGGGCCCATCGCCCCACTGGGGCCGGGTCCCCCACCTCCCCACCGAAGGGAGCCCTAATCCTGCATGACACGGCGCCCGGCCCCGCAGTGGCTAATTGCAGCATCCCCAGCTGAGGATTATGGTTTAAAGCGGGGAAGGAGCAGCGGGAGCAGATGAGCTCCTGAGCAACAAAGCTCCCGTTTTCCTGCAAGCCACTTTTATTAGGGGCGTAATTAAAAGCCGACAGGAGGGAAAAATTATGGGGAGGGCCAGGGCGATGGAAGGGGCCACCCAATCCCCCTATACCCCTGGGGGCTGCCTGCTCATAGGATCCTGAAGTGCACTGGGGAGGTGGGAGTGCGGTGCCCGGTGCTGCCCCACTCGCATCCCAAAGGCCAGCACAGGACCGGGCGCCCGTCCCGCTCCCACCGCAGCGTTCCTCCCCGCCTCGCCGTGCTGGCAGGGCAGGAGGCAGCGAGGTGCCGGGCTGGTGGAGGAAACCCAAACTCAACTGCCTATGAAAGGGGCTTTGTGTGCCCAGGAAGGAGCAGCCCTCCTCCTCCTCCTCTTCCTCCTTCTCCTCCTCTCCACGTTGCAGGAGCGTGGGCGAACCTTCGGCACTGCTGAGTTGGGACTTCGGAGGGGGTGGTGGGAGCTGCCCCTGCGCTGCCTGCTGCTGGCACCCCCACCCCGTGGGCAGGGAACACCCTGGGTGCTGCAGGGAAACCGAGGCACCGAGCAGCCAAGGTGTCCTGCAGCCTCCTACTCTGCTCAGCCTCCTAAAAGGGCTTTTATCCATTGCTAGTAAGTGTGGCAACGAGAGGGGAAAAATGCAGTGCATGACCCAGCCCCCAGGGCTGTGTGGCGGTGCCAAGCCGTCATGGCACCGGTGTCCCAGCTGGTGCCGTCCCGGTGGGGTCTCCGTGGCTGGGGCTGGCTGCTCTGACACTATCACAGGTGATAGGCAGGGGGACATTGTCCTACATCTTTGGCCTGCCACCAGCCTTGCCCTCACCCCTGCACCACCACCTGCCTCAGTTTCCCTTCCCATTTAGGCATGCTGCAGGTCCGGCCCGGCATACCCACATTGCCCTCCCCAGCAGAGCTCAGGGAAGGGACACAGCACAGCACTGAGTGCTTCACGGTGCCCCACAGGAACTCCCACACACCTGTGGTTCCCAGCAGGGCAGTGGGGTCCCCCAGTGAGTGCCTGGCCCTGGCTCCCGCGCCCCGGCTCCGGCAGGGGGCTTGTTCTGTGCCTGGACAGGAAGACGAATGAATTCCATTATGGGATCGCGATTTTATTCCACGTGTCAGGGAGCCTGAGATTAACTTGCTCACCAGGCTGTGACAAACCCAGACATCCGCGTGCACGCGCTCGGGCGCTGGGGCTCTGCATGCTCGCGGGCACGGAGCTGTCTGAGACCACACCGGACCCCCTGCAGACCTGGAGGGCAGCAGGGCTGTGTCTGTCCTCCCTCCCTCCTGGCACCTGGGATGGGTTTGTTTGTCCCAGTGGTCCTTTGGCCACCCAGGGATTCAGGTCTGGAGCCAGGTGGGGAGCACAGCATCCTCCCCACATGTGTGTCAGGATGTCCGCGTGCCTCCAAAACTCAGGCGGGGAGCAGGCAGGAGCGAGGAAAGGGGAGCTCAAGTGGTTTGTGGGGCAGAGCGAGGCCTCTTGCCAGAGCTGGGGGTGTGCCAACCTCATTTCAATCCAGTCAGCCCTGGGAGAGCAGGCTGGGGCCATGTGCATGGGGCTGTGCCGCGCCGAGCTGTGCTGTGCCATGCGGCACCACGCCACACACCACTGTGCTGTGCCACGGTGCATTGTGCTGTGCCGTGCGCCATGCCATGCCGCGCCGTGCCATGCTGTGCCACGCCATGCAGAACCATGCCATGCCGTGCAGCACCGAGCTGTGCCACCCCATGCTGTGCCACGCCGTGCCGTTCCGCACCGTGCCGTGCTTCGCCATGTGGTGCCATGCGGCGCTGTGCCGTGCCACGCTGTGCCACGTGGTGCAGTGCCGTGCCATGCTGTTCCATGGCACTCCATGCCGTGCTGTGCCGTGCCATGCCGCGGGGCGGGCTGCTCTCCCCTCACCGCCCCCCCTGTGCGGGCGCAGGCAGCTGGCTCTGTTTGCTGGAGGCTTTGCGCATTCCAGTTCTTGGGTCACTCGCCTTCGAAACCTCTCCGGGGACGGAGGCAGTTGGGAGCTGTAACAAACAACCGAAGGGCTGCGATGACGCCCGCGCCCAGCACTGAGTGCCAGCATCGGGGGGACCCAGAGGGGGCAGTGCCCCCCGCTCCCCTCAGACTGTTCCCCAACGGAGCAAAGCAGCCTGGGGAGGTCCCACCACAAACACGCGGTGCTGGGGCTCCTGGTCAGGGAAGGGGCAGCTCCTTGCAGGACGTGGTGACTTGTAGGGGAGCAGCGCGGTGCACAGCAGTGCTTCCACGGTCCCCAGCACGCGGGGCACCGGAGCCCGGCCTGCGTTTGTGCTGGGAGGGCTGATGGAGCCCAGCGGGCCCAACGGCAGTGGGGCCACCGAAGGCTGGGGCTGGTTAATGTGTCTTGGAATGTGTGCCGGAGCCGTCCCGGGGAGATCAAGGGTCCGTGTGGGGCCGCGGGAGCGCGCGGCTCTCGGGGGCTGCGGGGCCGCGCATCGGGAAGGCTGGGCGACGCGGGAAGGTCAGGCTTGGCCAGATGCAGCCACTCCACCCTCCTCCAGTGCTTTGCACATTAATGCAAATGCACTGGCCTGAGTGGTTCATTAGCAGCATGTGGAATGGAATAATGCATCCGCATCCCATTAGCCTAATGAAAAAAAGGGAGCCGGCACCTGGAACAAAGCTGCCGACTCTTGGCGAGTGCTCTGGCTCGGCCGTGCTGGGCCGTGGGGCCCCCCCTTTCCTCCCCTTCCCTTCCTTCCCTTCCCTTTCCCTCCGCCGCCCCGGCCGCTGCCTCCGAGCATCCTCCCACCCGAGGGGTACGGGGCTGTCCCCGCGGTGGGTGCCCGCAGCCCCCGATCGGAGACCCCCGGTGGGGGGGCACTGCCAGTACCGGGGGTTGGAGGTCCCCGGTGCCGCAGCGGCGCTGCCGGGGTGTCGATGCCGGGCGGAGCGATGTCCCCGCGTCTCTGGGGCCGGGAGCGCGGAGCCTGAAGGATTAGAGGAAACATTGCCAAACAAACCAGGCTGTGCCGGAACCAATTAGCCTCCAGCAGGCAGAGTTTCAGATGCTGTTATTTCTGCCTCTTCTCTTTCTCTGCCTCCTTCTGTCTCCCTCTCTCCCCCTTTTCCCCCTCCCCGGCCCTCCCCAGCCCCTCCTGCCCGCCCCCAACATCTCTGCCGTCTCCATTCCTCTCCGTGTCGGAGCTTGTTTTGGGCACTGGCTTTGGAGTGAGTCATGCCGCGCGTAGGGGATTTTAAAAGCTTTCTGCTGTCGCTGGGAGCCGGTTTGGGCTGCTCTGACACTGGGGGTGGAGCGCGGCGCGGTGCAGACAGCCCTCGTCTGGGGAGCCCAAAAATCCCCCCGAACCGCCGGGGTCCCGCGGCCTCACGTCGGGGGCCAACCTCGGCCACCCCAGCCAGGGGCTGAGTCACAGCCGAAAACTTTCGGAACCGTTGGAGCTTCCTCTGCGAGGCCCCCGGGGCGAGGAAGTGGGCTGCCGGGGCGTCGAAGCCGCGGGGCCGGGCGCGCAGGCGCGGGAAGTGGGTGCCGGGGCTCCGAGCGTGGGAGATTCCGGAGATTTGGGAGATTTCCGAGGTTTACGGAGGTTCGGGAGATGGTGGAGATGGGTCGGAGATGGTGGAGATTTCCACCCTCCGCCAGCCCCGGGGTGGGGGACCCCACGGCGTGACCCTCCCGCCGGTCTGCAGCTGGCTCCCTTCCTCCTCCTCCTCCTCCTCCTCCTCCTCCTCGCCTTGAGCTGTGCTGCCGAGGGACTGCAGCTCCCGTGGATCAGGAGGAGATTTAGGTCAAGCGCTCGACTGAGTCGAAACAGCCATCTGTGTGCGGAGGAAGCGGCCACCCAGAGCCCCGGAGCGGCTGCCCCACCGGCGTCCCGTGCCCTCCCGGCCGGCACGCAGAGCCACCTTTGTCTGCGGCGAGAAAATAAACGGGGGGAAAAATAGCCGCCCTCTCCCTCCCCACATCCTTCCTTCGCCCCCTGCTTCCATCGTCCTCCACCTCCGCCCGCTGGCATCGCTGGCAAGCGGAGGGGAAACCTGGCAGGGCACGGGGCCGAGGTCGCGGTGACACGCTGCGGGATGCGGTGCGGGTGCGAGGCCGGAGCCGATCCCAGCGCCGTGTGCGGGTGGGAGCGGCGATGCTGGCGGTGCGCCCGGCGCTGGGGCTCGTGGGTTCCTGCAGGAACAGGGTGGAGCGGGAGGAGTCGGTGTCATCCCGGCCACGGCGCTGGGGAGGGCGGGGGTGCAGAGCCGCCCCCTCCGTGCCTCAGTTTCCCCCACGGGGGGGAGCGGCTGTGGGGCGCGTGCGGTTTGCAGGCGGTGCCCCCCTCCCCCCCGTCCCCAGGCTGGGGGCGGCCCCGAGCTCTCCCGCTCCCCACCTCCTGCTCCCCACCTGCGCGGCTTCTTTCTCGCTTTCTCTGTTTCCTTCCGGAGCTTTTTTGCTCACCGGTGTTTCCCGGTGCACACGCCCAGGGTGCGGGGAGAGGAAACGGCACCGGGGAGGC
>PPHD01017209.1:0-15163 GCA_002909625.1 Bambusicola thoracicus
ACATCTACTTCATTGCCTTAATAAACTTCCTTCTATACTACAAATTACACCATTTATAGGACACTCAGGCTTTTGATATTTTTCAAGAGTTACAAATAATTATACTTGCTGTGTTAGAAAGAGTCATGAGTAATTATGCCTAACGCAGCCTTCACAAAGAGGCAAAGTATACCCAACACAGGGAACATCATTTGATCTCATCTTTTGGAAACACACACACACCTTGAGTTTTTTGAATAAATGCAGTCAGTGGAAAAAACAAAGTACTGAAGGTTCAAATGGACTAATGTAAAAATGGTACCACCCTTGGAACGCATTTTCATTGCCATCGCTGTGGGAAATCTCACCGTGCTGCAACAAGATAGTATGTTTGAATACTATCTTATGTTTGTGTGAAATTTTTAGTAATAACAATAGTGATGACAGCAGAACCTCTTCTGAAAGTAATTAAGTCCCACACTGTGGAGACGAAGCTTTCATAGCTGTGAAAAGTACTATCTGTGTACATGAGGGAAGTACATATTACTGACTTCTGACTATAGCCACCTCCCATGAATGACCAACAGTATAAAGCTACGAGGGTCACCTCAGCGTCCGCTGGCTTTTCAGTAAGTTCTGGAGACCTATGAGGCCCTCCTTCCTTTCAGACCAGTTGGAGCTGGCACAGTGGTTCAGGACCTCAGCCACATCTTCGGTCTGCCGCAGATAGTGTGGAATGCCTCCATTCCTGGAACCATAGGAGCGCTCTGAGCAAGCACTTGATGCATCACTGTTAGCGTCATCATCAGAGTACATCCCATAGGGTTCATATCTTCTTCTCACTGGCTTTTTCTGGGAAAGGGGAAACTCAGACTAAATAAATTATATACAGTTACATCACTTCCAGAAGAAAAACGTTCTACCCATAATCATTAATCAAGGAAGATTAATGCTATTGTTAGAGTGACATGTTTTTAAAGACATTACTGAGCACTGTCCACTTATCTCTCTCAGAGTCAGACAGATCTCACCGATTTCAATGAGCATGAGTGACTAGGGAGAGCAGGACCTGCCTTTCCCAGCATGAAAGCTCAGTACTCATGGTCAGTGGAATCAGCTATAACTAACGAAACCATAATTTTTATTGTAAATAATAGCTCCATTGCTGCATGTTCTGTGATGATAGCCCCTATTTAATAAAAAAATAAAGATAAGGAAGAAAGAACTGTAGGAATCTGTGCTGGCATCTACCGTCATTTTGATACTGATAATAGAACAACTCTAGAAATGCACTGGGATACAGGACAGTCTAATTCCTCTGTTAGTTTGAACTGATTTTTTTTACATTTATTTACAGAGGTTCCTAAAGGAGATGAGTAATCAAATCCCACTCATTTCCATAGCAGGGGATAAGCGGACCACATCTTGACAACCTCAGTCCTTACAGAGTGGATATTACAATAATTTTTATAGCTCTACGAACTGTGTACTACTAAAATAAACTTTTAAATAAATCTTAACAGAACAAAATTAGTAAGACAGCGTATCAGAAAAGACTGCCTGAATTCTAAAATCTTTGATAGGAAATTCCTTCCAGTGTCCAGTCCTGCAGTTCTCAGACTTGTGAAGCCAACAGAGTTTTGCTCACACTAAGACTGCAAGATTGAAGTGAAGAAATTAACTCAAGTGCGGTATTATGGGTGTTAGCAATAGGGTAGGGAAAGTTGAAAGTAGAAATAAAAAGTCAAGAAAGCACTAGTACCTTGCTCCTGGAGTCTCCTAACAGCTGTAGAGGCAGGAAAATATTGAAGGGTGGGAAAAAGCATAGAGAATTATGTCAGAAGCTTATGTAGGGTTTTTGTTTTTGCAACAAAAATGTATAGCAAATGCATCTTAGCAAATTAAAAAAACACAACAGTTTATGCAAAATAAAAGTGGGTATAATAACACCTGGCTTTATTTCCTATCTGCTGAACTAACTTGTATATCTTACACTTTCTATTAACGATCTTGGAAGCAAAATCATCTGTTATTATGTTTTTGATGACATCTATATATGCAGTGCCTCTGCCTGCTTCTCAGAAATGCTGCTTCTGGAAGATACCAGTTTTTGGTAGTGATTTTCCTCCATACATTCTCAGTAGCTTTTGATTTCTCAAGCCTTAAAGAGATTCTGATGTCAGGAAACCACTATCTACAGTACAGCACATTTAATCAACTTCACTTAACCAGGTTTTCTTTCAACACAGTTCTTACACTGCAATTTTTTTTTAATTTAATTTTATTTTATTTTATTTTTTTTGAAGCTTAACTTCTTTAAAGACAAGCTGGCTGGCGCCCATGACTTCAAGGCCTTAGCACCAAAGATTCCATCACCCTCTGAGCTTTCCTGACAGATCCAAGCACTGATTCACAGTATAGACAGTGTGTTCTTATGCCAAGTCCAGCTCTCAGACAGAAACAGTGGATCCAATTAGAATTATGTGCGTGGAGCAAAGGTTACAGAATGACCCACTGAGTTTTGTTGAAACTTGGCTAAGGCCACCTCAAAAGAAGCTTTTCTTTTTTATTTCTTACTACAGGAAAAAGAACGCTTGTTTGAGAACAAGGTTGCTGTGTAAAAGCTGGCATCACACTAATCTTTCAAAATGAGCCCAGAGTTTGTAAATTGCTTGTCAAGAGAAAGCAACTGAAAAAAACAACACAAAAACAAATGGAAGTGGTGAGAAAGAAGGGGACAACAAGATCACATTACGTCCCTTAAAGTCATACAAATTCAGACTAACCATCTTACACCAATTAAGGTAGCTAAAATACTTACTTTCCAACTAGACTTAAACATTTAAAAGGGAAATCTGTAACTCTTTAAATAAGATTTTAATATTCCAATATAAAGTTACTTCATTTAAAAGAGTGAAATATTCAGAAGTGAACTCCTAAGTCTAAGCTGAAGTCAAACCAAGAAATCTTATGTTATCAACAGTGAACTGGAACACTGCTGTGACCCTCTCCTCCTCCCTCAAGTAACCAGTATTCACAGCTCACATTCAGGGATACAGCCTGAATTCATTTACACAGGCAAACAATCACCTATAACTATGCTCTGAACTACTATGATGGCAAAATTTGAGGTGCTGGGAGCAAAAACTGGCTCACGATCTGCTGAATTTGGTAATGAAAATGCCCACTAACAGTTTTGCCCACCAAATGCAACAGCACCATTATACACGGTCCTAACTCAGTATAATTCATAAGAAATTATTTATTTTAAAAAAGAAAAAACTTTTCTAGGAGTACTCTAATACTACTCTAGAAATGGAGGTGAGGTGAGCTACGTGATGACTGAATACGAAAAGGAAAATGATGTTAGCTACTCAGAGGAAGAAAACTAGGAAATAAAGGGGAAAAAAAACATTTCATAAATTCTGGGGATATTATTTGTTCTCTAAGACAGACGTAAAATATCTGCTTCAGATGCATAAGGAAATCCTCATCTTACCTTAGGTCTAGAGATGAGGAAGACCCAAGGTACACTGGTACCTGAATAGTATTTCAGAGTAAATGCCCCTGCCTCCAAACACCCTCTGTCTCCCCAAGCCCCAGGGTAAATCCAAACGTTTATGATAGCGCTCAACTTCCAAAGAGCAGAAAACATCTTCTGTATTCCACCCAAGAGATTTTATATTGCTGCAAGATTATAAAGGACAACACTTTTTTTTTTTTTAAATGACAGAACAAATTTACCCAGAAATGCACTTAATATTTAGAAAATAATGGCAGCACGTTATGCAAACACACTTCAGTTTAACTGCACGAAATGATACCAATTACAGACAACTCAAGCTATGAGCTGATCCAAACACCGAGCCAGGTACAAATAACAGAGCAGGACATGGCAGAGTTCTCAGTTCTCTTCCAGACAAAATCCTCCTACAGCTAATGGAATCGATGGAATTCCCTCACACTGCAGGTGCTGAGCACCCATAAGCTGCAGCAAACAGCTTCCAACAGCAGAAGACAAGACAAACAGCTCATTCAGCTTCTCCTGCAGCTCCAGTATTGAGCTTCATCAGTCTAGCTGCGGAGAACTAAACAAGGAATGAGGAAAAACATGTTGCTGCTGATATACTCATGCACAACACAACACAAGGTAACTCCACAGCATCAGACACCCGGCACAATCAGAACAAGGCTACTTAGAAAGAGGAGAATGTACGTACAGGTAACTTTAAGCCACTTTCCGGTGTCGGAAGCATTTTGTATTTTTCCTCTTACCAGTGCATCAGCCACAGCGGCCTCCAGATCTGTGCTTGTGCTCAGGACTCGCATGGCATTCACAGAAGCAGGCATCCTGCCTGACTGTCCGAGTCCAAACCGGTCTGCACAAAAGACAACATTGAAATGGATCGTTAAGTAAATTCACATTCACTTGGAATCCTAATCAGGTGTCTGAACAGTTCTCCCCAAAGGATCTGGGAACTCTCAGTGCTTTTTCATTAAAGGCTCTTTTATCCACAACTCTACAAGAGTTTGCCATGACAGTAAGAAATAAACTGCTGTTTGTTGGGTGCCCAAGTCAATTTCAGATCCTCAGGGCATGTGTGTTTTGGTTTTGTTTTTAAGATGAGAAGAAGGGTATCTAATTTGTGTTTATTTTTAATAGAAATTGTTTGGGGCTTTATTTTAATGTCAGAGGCAGACATGCAGGTCCCAGTCTGGCTCTCTCAGGAGTCAACTGAAGACTTCTCATTAACTTCTGAGAAGGAGAGTCGTGCCCGGTGTCAGAGCATGTTAATACCAGAGCACTCATCTTGTAGCTTGTTCTCAGGCAAGTACATGAGATCATCATCAGCAGCACATTAGCTCTCTTATGTTGCAAGGCTTGATTAACCAGAATATCTCCCTACGCCTCAAAGAACAAAAATAAGGTTTATTATTTGTTTGTGAAGTTACTCCAGTTTTGTTTTATTGCTGTTCTTGAGAAGCAGCTTAAATGTACACCCAACTGAAATGCAATTTAAAAGTTTTATGATAAAACAAATCTTTTTTTTCGGGGGGATCATAAAATATCATCCGTCTCCCTATGAATCTGATGGCAAAGCTCTGAATAGCATCCAAAATAACCGGATTGAGTCCCAAATACCACTTACATCCCCAATAATCGCCAGCTTACTTTATCATTCACCCGGAGTCCAATAAAAATGTTGTGAAATGAATTTCTTTGAGCAAAAGCCGTATTTGGAAAGCCATCACTAGCAGTGATACAGCAGAATCACAACCAGGGCCACGTGCCAGGCTCCAACAGCACAGCCCCTGCAGATCAGAGATCCATTGCTGCAATCCTGGCTCCAGTCTGTAACCAGAAGGAGCCTACTTTCAACATTTCAAGTTTTTGTTTCCACCTGGGGCTGTCTTCGCTCCAGAAGGGCCGGGAAAGATCCCCCTGGGACATATCTCACACCACATGTGCCAATAAGAGCTCTGCCAGCATTTCAGAGGTGCACAAATGAAGCTGCACAACCCCATTTAACAGATCATCAGCTGACCCACACTGGATGCAGCCACAGGTCTTTCAGTAGTTCATCTATATTTAATTTAACGAAGGCTGCTTATTGAAATATGTGTTTCCATCACGGATTTCCACAGAACTGAATGTTACATTCAGCGCTTTACTGTGCTTATTTTTAAAAACTCTGCTTATCACAAAGTTTTGTTGCTTTTCTCTTTAGAAGCCTATTGCACTGAAATCTCTGTTAAGGAATTTGCTCACGCTGCCCTGCAGAGCTGAAATCAGAGTCTGAAGCCTGCCAGTCTGTCATCCTGATTTCAAAGCTTCACCTGAGCACGTCAGAGCAAGGATTAAAGCTACCGAGGGGAGAACAAAGACAACTTTTTAAAAGCTAAAGTATTTTGGAGGAAAAAAGCTGAGGATTAGCATTTACTTCAGAGGTGTTACCACAACTCGCTCTTCCCCAGTTATGCAACCAGACGAGACATTTCTGATTGACAACAAAAGCACAAGTTCTACAAAACACATCACGAGAGGAAAAAAAAACCAACAAAAACAAACGTCTTAGAACTACTGCCAAAGAGTAATCAAATGATAGTTCACAAAAAAATAAAAAGTTGTATGTGTTATTACTATCCCCTTTTTTAATGCACTTGGGTTGAAGAATCATTTCAAATACGTAGCTGAAACCACACTTCATCCCTAAAATGGAAAGCTCTGTTTACTCTTAATGGAAGCACAGAAGATGATAAAGCATTGAGTCAGGCTGAATTTGAAGTCACTGTTTCAGAGATGCGTACTAAAAGACGTAGGAAACACAAATGTTTTTCTAAGTGCAAATGAGACCTGCTACAACACAAGGGCTGTAAATGTTGAGACAAGTTCTGGACTCGGTTATATTTAAACCAACTAACTTGATGATGTTACTCAAGTCTTACTGAGATCAGAATTTGGCTTTATAGCTTTGAAATGGCACAGTATCATAGAATATCACTGTTGCACGTTTTCATGTTAATTTAGCACTACATTAGAAAAGGGAAGATAGTTTTTGTTTTTATTTAAAAAAAAAATGAAGAACAAAATGACAACTTAATTCAACCGGAGGTCAGTTTAAATATCCAGCATGAAAAGGAAAAACAACAAAACAGAACAGGGCTTTTTAATCAAATTGAGTAAGTACAAGGTGGCATGCTGTCTTTTATCTGTCTCCAACAGCTATCAGGAAACCTTTAAAGCACTTCTTGTTGCAGTGACCATTAAATCCATCGCAGCCATATCAATGTAGGCTTTTCCCACACTGCTGCCATGCCTCAACGCACACATCTGATCTTAGAAGGGACCTCGGCATATCTCTAGCATAGGGCTGGGAATGTGTTTGGCTCCAAGAACAACCCTCAGAGAGGAGCCCAATGTTACTGTCAATAAATAAGCTGTAGGTGCTCTGGTCATACTCACTTTTCCTTCTGCCTATTCTAATTATTGTTGTTGCTTGGTGAAAAATTTCAGCAAATTCCAGTAAAATTCCTTGATTTTGCCACTTCTTTGGCCTTCTTTAGGGTAAAGATAAGCATATATAATCTCATTATGCTTTGTACCAAACCACTGGAGCCAAGCATGAATTGACTGTCATGCGAAGTTGAAGAAAAAAGCTTAAGCTTAGATCTGAATTAGATCCGAGGGCCCTTTTTGATCTTGACAATTGTTTTGGTCGATACAAATTCGAATTGCTGCTTTGAAACATGCCAGAGTCAAATCTGCTTGCAACATTTCTACAGCAGCTTGATGGGGGAAATGTTTTTAAAGTTCAATTTGAGTGACAGCAATTTAACTACACTTAAGAGGAACAGAACATTTTTCACTGCCTACCTGAAGGAACTTAGTTAAATAATTTTCAGCGTCACCTTCCTTATGCAGCTTTAGCTTCCAATCAAGCACTGAAGCTCTAATTCATTTTCTACGTCATCTTTGTATCTACAATTGAGTTTCTGCTGACCTAACACTAGCAGCCCTCATTCATTTTTGCTTAAGACTCCTAGTGAAATATCCTGTTTTCAAAGGAGTTGCAAGTATCCCATAACTGCAAATTCAGCACAGGAGTGGAGAAGGCGACTGGAAACTGAAGGTTTTTCTCGCAATTTTCTACTGATGCAAAGCCCACTGAAATTAAAGGAATTATCTTTCCAACAACTTCCATGTGCTTTGCACAAGGTCTTCGGTAGTATACGAAGGATGGATCGGCATGCGTTATGCTCCAAAGTTCATTTTGAAAGCTCATCAGGTGCTTAATTCTTGCTGCTTTTGTGAATATCAGACAGGATCCCGCAAAGCACTTCCATTAACAGAGACAGGAGTCTGAAAAGCTTAGTAATAAATGGAATGAGACCCAATGGGATCCTGTCCTAGCCATTGGGAACTGCTACACTGCTGAAGAGGAAACAGACATGAACTGCAAGGACTCTGAATTGTTCAGGATTTAGCCTATGCCGTACAACTGATCCAATTTACAAGAGAATTGAGAAAGCCCTGGATCACCCTTTGTTTAAACACTGCTCACAACGTTCCTGAAGTACATAAAATAAAATAAAAAACACATTCAAGAAACGAAATTAAAAAGAAAAAGCCACGTTGAACAAAACAGAACAAAAAGCCTCACAGCAGTGAGAAGCACATGCCAAGTGCTGGCTGATGCACGTGACAGCAAATGTTAAAATGGCGTGAAACAAGACTACATATAAGAAGCAGATTCATGCAGTTAGCGCTTGTTCACCTGACTGCCCAACAGAATCAGCAGTGGAGAGAGCACTAGTGGACCTGGAATGACGTCGAGAAGCTGCAAGTAGAAGGAATGGCAACACCCACAGGATTAACACACATTTAACCCAAGACAGAAAATGCCACAATCCAAAGGGGATGCAAGTGAACACTACCAGTAAACGCGTTTCATAGTGACAGGGAAATGACGTTGTATATGAATGCACAACAGATACGGTGCAAGCCCCACAGTGTCATCTCCATTTGTAGCTTCTCCTCCCCTTCCCTCATGACCATAAACACGATGCATGACAAAACTCATTTGTAACAGTCGCAAACCCAGTGCAGTTTCAGCAAAGAAAACCAGTGTGCGTCAGTTCCATTCCAGAACCACAGATCTGGAAGATGGCCATCATGACAACGTGGAGCACATAACCATAGAGCAGGATTTAGATGTGTCTGATCTAAACCCCAATGGGAAGCCATGATAAATGGTTAGAAACTGTGCTTGCAGGTCTATTTCCAAAACATTCTAGCCTATGCACGAAGAAACAATGCTCACAAAAAGCATGAATAACCCACAGAAGTTGAAAGAGTACAAGGAGTCATACAGGGAGGTCAGTCAACAACTGCCTATAGCTCTTTTGGTTTTGACACAATTCTCTTTCTTCAAATAAACACACGTATTGGAGCTGTTGCTACTACCAGTAGTCTTTTGCTCTAACAAATTTTGTATACATGCTTTTTGAATCTAATTCACGTGTAATGTGCATATGCACGTACATTTATCTAGAACCGTACCATATGTATACAAACAAATTGTTAACAGCAACAGAACAGACAGTAGCAGAAGAGCTGAAGCCAAATATAGCTCCCACTCCAATTCCCAGCTGTCAGCAGCACATGAATTGCAAAATGCCTTTGGAGAGATTTTCAGTTATCGGATTCAGCACAAAGGTGAGTTAGCTCTTTATGGAGGCAAACAGAAAGCCAGCCCAGACATTTCTGAATTACAGAAATTTAGTTATTCTGGAGAGGATTTTCCCATGTCCAGCAATGAGATGTCACCTAACTTAAAAAAAAACTGACCCAAGCACTGGTTGTCCATGTGAGCAATTTGTCACCAGACTCACCAAAGGCCTTGTTAAAGCAACATCATACCTAACACCATCAAGAAACTGAAAATAACCCCATCACTATCCAACACAAATATGCTTTGTCAGTTGTGTGTGTGAGCAATAGAAAAATTCTAAGTCTCCACTTAAGCATTAATAAACAAATGCTAGTAATATAGAAGTGTGTAAAATGAGAAAAAGTTCAGATTTCCTCCCAGTTGTGACAGCTTGGCCAAAGCTCCACAGCATATGCAATGTGGTCACTAAATATGTAGAACACATGCCTTTATTCAGGAGAACAATCTCACTGACGCCATAAGTAAATCATGACAGATTTGCAGGATCAATACAGGATTATGGTCTGAACCCTCAACTAAAGTTCTGAGCTTGGAAATGTTTTCTTCTGAGCCATTCATTGTCTCTCTGTGGATTTCATTTCAAGACCAAGACCCAAGACAAAACAGCAATAGAAATAACAAAAAATCACTATCTTCAATAATAGTTTTTAAATAAATCATATAATCTATACTTCCAGGGAGGGGGCATTCACAACCTCGCTGGGCAGCCTGTTCTGGTGTCTCACCGCTCCCACAGTAAAGAATTTCTTCCTAGTACTTACTCTCAATCTACCCTCTTCCAGTTTAAAACCATTTCCCCTCAGTTTGCTCAAGCCTCCTAACTTGGAAAGGAAGACATTTTGGTGCACAGACACACACATCTGCATGGAAGCTTTGAAAACAAGCAACTTGCAAGGCCAGGATGTCAGTGCTGACACTGATCATAATACTGCTAAATGCAGGAATCCTGTCATTTACATATAGCTAGCTTAAGTAAAATTCACTGATATAAAGTTAATCTCCATGAGCAAAAATGGACTACGTTATTTAGGGATTAATGTAAGATTAACTGGATTCTAAAAATACAGGAATGGAACCATCTTGGCTTAAATTGCTATATATACACACACACACATATATATATATATACACAAAGAGAGCTTACTTTCAAATGAGTTACAAGCTACAGAATTAAGTTTGTGAACTTAAGCTGTGTTCCAGCTTACAGCATTCAGTGAAAACACAAGAAAAGGGACAACAGAATAGCAACTATACCGGGTTACCATTACATTGATACCCCCCACCTTCCATGCTCCCTTTCCTGATTGTGCATCAACTGCATTCCTAGAAATGAATTAAACTTCATTGAAATGAAACACTGCTCCTCCCCGCTATGAGATTTGTTATAACCACTGTAATATATATCTGTAGTTGAAATCTCATATTCAGTGTACAAGTTAGACTTAGTGGTGGTGCACAAAGTTCACACCAACTGTGATACTGCAATGCTGCCTTTAATTTTTTAGATCAAAGGCTCAAGATGGTATCTCAATGTATGTTCACTATAATAGAAGAAACATAGCAAAAAGACAGAATACAAACAAGTTAGCCCTGACACTCAGAATGCTTAAGACATTTTGGTTGGAGAAAACAGCCTCATACAAAACTGAAGCTATGCAGTTAACTATAAAAATGAGCTACAGCTGGATATTTACCATCCCTTTATGGCTCTGGTACCAAATCAGCTTCATTTAACTAATAAAAAGCTTCTTTGAATTATCTAAAATTCCTGAACGCTAAGTTGAACTCCAGCCATTTCTCAGTAAAAACTGTGAGATATTACAGACAGATTATTTCATAGTTAAATAAGGTCGGTATGAGTATCAATAGTGACAATAGCTATGTAGGTTTAAAAGTTTATGCAAAATACAGTGTAATAGCTATGAGAACCAAACAGGACGATTTTGTCCACTTATCCTTTCCTTTTTAAATAACCTTTTCTTACTATTTGATTTGATGCAGAATTAAGTCCAAGATGTTATGTTCTACTTACATACTATTTCTTACAGCTGTATTTTGTCATTCACGTGCAAAACAAATCTTGAAATAACATTCTTCAGCCCTAATTATGTAAGAGTTTCCTTCTCACTTTTAATACACATGCACAACTGCTGAATTACTATATACGGGATAGGGGCCTGGAGATAAACTACACTTAATTATGTCTGAGATGAGAAATTTTTCATACAACAAACAGTGCATTTGGTTGAATACGTATGACATGATATTTGATCAGAAACATTAACTACCCCGTTTTTAGCCTCGTGCAGAAAAAAATTCCTGCATGTGGTAAGCATAATGAGAGTTTCTATTCATAGCGTGCACCCAAGCTGTATGATAGTGATGCTCCTTTAAAACTTTAGCTTTTCCATTTCTGTCTGCTTGAAAGTCTTCTATGAAATGGCACGTGCAACTTGTTAACTCATGATAATGAGTGTTGAATAAAACCTGCACAAAAAAGAACTCTCTCTTCATTGGAGGATTTAAAATAGAAATGACATTGTACCTACTTGCAAGAAAATCAGATCATGGATAGATTTACTCAACAACAGACTACAGTGGTACTGACCACTTCACTGTGACCTAGAAAACACAAGCTTGCTCTCCCATAAATTTCCATCAGTGCTGTAAAGCACAGCAGCCCCACACAAGCTAATTTAATGAAACTGAAAAACAACAAAATTCGGGCTACGCTATTTTCATACTAATACTGAAATGCTGAGAACCAGAATTGAAGCATGCAGAAGAAAACAGAAGGGAAACAGGGTTGGAAATAGGGAGTGTGTCAGGAGTCTAACAGAAAACAGGAAACAAGCTCATTTCACCTGGCAGTGTCTTGAAGGGGCAATCAGAACAAGGTAAAAAGGGGGAAAAAAAATTGATCCTTAGAAGTCCAATGCCTACAAAGTACTCACCAAGTGGAGGAAAGCCCCGAGCAGGGCTTGTATCTCGACTGCTCTCACGGCTGGTATCACGGCTGCACCCCTGACTCATGCTGGGTCGGGGGATACGACTGCTCCGTGCTAGCATGCAGCATGGAGAGTTTCAGAGAAGGTGAACAAGTTTAATGAGGACAGAAAAGCTCAAAGTCAAGTCACATTTCTGTTAGTTACGGTAATTATTACATTAGTAATCATCAGTTCCAGCAGCCAGCTCAGGCTCTTACAAACCAACTATGCTACACGCTGAGCTGTGTTTCTAATGTGAAATTTCATCAGTATTAAATGTCTGGCTGATAGTATCCTTGTTTCTTATGCAATCCAAGCTTTGTCATTCAAGTGGAGTAGGACATCTTTAATCATTTAGGGAAGCTCTACAATTACAAAGCATGCAAAACAGATGAAGCTACAAAAAACTCTCATGAAAGATTTTTTCCTTAATTAAGAGATAAACACCCTTCTGGAACAAGGAAGAAGCATTTTCAATCAGATTAAAGTGTTTTAAAAGTCTGTCTCAATATCAGTATAATAGCTTTGAATAGATTTGGTTTTTGCAAGGACAACTTTGTTCTGAACAAATAACCTAAGGAAAAAACTACATACTAAAGAGATTTTTCTCTAACAAATGATAGTGGGAGAAATCATTGAGACCCTTATAATACCTGGCAGACAGCTTAGAAAGTGGTTTGAATTAAGATAGCAGCTTCATTTTTATTTTTTAAAACAATAGCTCTCTGACTTCTGATCCTCAACATTTCCAAAACCTTACATTTATGGATGAGACATGCACACCTAAGGAGAGCCTTTAACTGCATTCTTCACTTTGACAAAACCCCGCATCAACGAGACTTATCTGTGGTCTGGCAGCTATAGAGTGTTCAGTTTCCCCTAATAGGCTTCTATCTCTCAGCCACGTCAAAGCAACTCATCATATGCAGCCTTCATTTGGCCAAACGCACAACAGAAGACAGAAGACAAAGTGGCTTTCACAGTAACAAGCAATCCCACTTACTTCATTTGAAGTTTTGTCCATGGAGGAGAAACAGAACTACTGCTTTCAGAAAGTTACTTAACATTATGGATTTGAATTTTAGTTTTTATAAGGAGAACAGTTTATTCCTATGCAAATTCTTTGCCATTGACATGAAAGATGACAGCAACGTGTTATTAAAAAAAACTCTATGCCCAGTAGGGAATGAAACATTTCTGGGTGCAAAAATGGCAACTAATTGTCATGACTTTATTTTGAAGAACTTAAATTCTTCTGTGGGCTCACCAAGAAAGCTGATCACACATTTATGCAGCTCCTCTTTTTGATGAGGATATTTATATATATACGAGAAAAACCATGCCAGAAAATAACGTCTGATTTTGAATGGTCACTCATGCCTTGAGTGTATTAGTATCCTTTCAAGCAAAACAGTACAGTACACAATAGAAACTTTCATATTTAAGTTTTAAAATTTAAATGTAAACTACTGCCAGATTCTTGGTTGGTCATATCCCTCCCAAATTTGTAAAACCCATCTAACATCTTTTAGATGAATTAATGGTTCTGATAGTTGAACTTTGATGTCAGACAATACAAGATGAGATAGTGACCAAGCTGATTTGATCAGTACATGTCTAAAAAGCCTACATGAATTAGATGGTCTTGTAATAGGTAAGGCAGAATAATAAAGAGGTTGAAAGTAGGGTCCACAAGTACAGTGATCTCATGTCAGGCTTACAGGAATAAAGCTGTAAGGCGAACCTACGGAGGTAACAATCTGAAGTCTCCTGCACAAATACTTGCTTCGAACTGCAGGCTCTCTAGAAGCTAGTTCCTCATTCTTGGGTCTCATGCTTCTATGTAGATAATGGTAGCCTTCACATCATGTTCGCATAAGCAGTTATTTCTCTCAAAAGAGATTTGTCAATCTTTTCTATAATGCAACCCTAAGTCCAGAAAAGGCTCTTCAGGGAGAGGGAGTTGTGAATGATTAAAAAAAATTAACTGATGTACACAGTACATCCTCCTTCCATTACTGATACTAACAGCAGCATAAAGTATGAAGACAAAGCACTTTAAACTGCATTAAAGCAGTCTAATAAGACAAAGCCAAAGATGAACCACAATATCGACCACACAGAGAAAGCCCAAAAGCAAAGAGTGTAGTTCATGAGCAATGGTCCAAAGATTTACATGTTGATGAATAGAGAACCAAAAAAAAGAATGGACTGAAATGAACAAAATGATGAGTCTGTGGTGGACTCCCAGGCATCTGCCCCAATTTATTTATTTATTTATTTTGCTGTTTTGTGTAGAGAAGATTGGATATCAGTTATTCCAGAGCATTTTCATCAGGTACTACCAAAATTAAGGTCCAGCAGTGTTGTCATTTAGACAAGCTTCTCATATACCCAAAGCCTGTCTTTTTAGAAGACATGACAGACAAGAATTTCAGAATTCCCAAACTCCACCAGCAGAACTCAATCATTCCCCTGTTTATCAATTTACCACTTGGGAGTAGCCTACATTTCATTAAGGTGTGGTTTTTAATGATTTCTAACTAAGTCTGTAAATGCTGCCAAAGCAGCCAATGCCAAGCACAGCAGTAGGGTACACCCTGCAGAGGCAAGTAAAGACTTTCCAATAAACACACACAGCATAACTAGTGATGGAAAAACTGCATGCTGTGTGTTAACTAACTGTGCCTGCATCACTTTCTGAAGAACAACATTATCTCAAATCTCTTGCT
Source organism: Bambusicola thoracicus (assembly GCA_002909625.1). Taxonomy (NCBI): domain Eukaryota; kingdom Metazoa; phylum Chordata; class Aves; order Galliformes; family Phasianidae; genus Bambusicola; species Bambusicola thoracicus. The sequence continues at coordinate 14,932 of PPHD01017209.1, forward strand.
TCTTTCAAATCCAACTGGCAATCAAAGATCTGGCCCCACACCTTCAAAGCTCAGAATCTGGGAGGCACCATGGAATCCATATCCCCACTGATGATGGGGTCGAGGGGAGGAGCAGCTAGCTGGCCTTCAGCACACTCACACCGCAGTACCTGTCAGGATACACAGCCTATTAAGCATCCAACAGCATCTATTTCCAAGGCTTCCGGCAAACAAGAGAAATATAAGAGTATAA
>PPHD01017210.1:0-15163 GCA_002909625.1 Bambusicola thoracicus
AGCCCTACAGCAAGCTCAGACCAACACCACCTACTGCAGCGTATTGCGAAGATGTGGTAGATGGTGAATCACTTTATGATCTCTAACAAAGGCACTTTTGCCCCACTTCTCAGCTACAGAGAGGCAGTTCTTTCCATTAGGAGCTAGGACTAGTCTGCCCAGCAATCCCAGTACTGATCTTCAAAACTTTCATTGTGGTCTAACACATGGGAGATGCCTAAGAAAGGAAGTCCTTAATTACCCAATTACCTTTTGATAGTGACCCAATTATCCTTTAATGCATTTTTATTTTTTATTCTTCCAATCTGAAATTAGCTCCAACAAAATAAACCTTGCAAACAAACTCCCCACGAGATATAAAAGCTGTGAGAAGAACAGATGCTGGTCCCTATGGCTCATTACTACTGTTATTCATTTTCTATCATTAGTTATCTGAGAATGAGAAGTATATTCAGCTGTGAGTACTACAGTTCTCCACTCACCACAGCGACTCCTAGAGACGTGCTCTCATCTGGTGGGTCAGACATCACTTCAACGTCCTCCAGCTTTTCTGCCCTTGGCCAACTGAAATCAAATGGGAACAGAGCTAGAGAGGACGTGCCTCAGCAGGTGAGTCTGAGGGAAGCAGAAAAAGTTTTGTACCCAACCCTAATGGAAAGGAGAGACAAATCTTACCCTCCACAGACAAATAGCGAGTGTGCAAGAATTTACATTTGATTGATGTTCTACAGAGAGCTGTGTGTCTTACTGACCGCAGGACTAGTGATCCTACATCACATCTCTAGCAAGCCAGTGCAGCTCTTCCTGCAGAATTCACTGTGCAGGAATAGGGAGGATTCAGTCTCATGCTCCTGAGTGTCCCTTCAGTCTCTTCTTTGTGTTGACAGTGGAAAATGCATCATCATCTAATGGACTCTTTTTTGTTATATGAGATACGTTAATCATCTAAAAAATAAGGCCAGACACCTCACAATTGAAAATGCACATGCAAATCAGAATGGGGATCCGTAGAACTCTGCAAGCAGGCTGTAAGTCCAACTGAGGACCAAGGACAGAAGCCTTATGAATGACCTTTGTAATATGAAGAGTGTGAGCTAATGTTTATAAGGTGGTAGGGAATTGCATCTGCTCATATGCTCAGAATGCCCATCTTACACCTATGACGAAGACGTAAATTTAACGATGCATTCCTAGGATGCTGCTAATTATGTTTTGTTTTTTTTTAACCCTCCAATATTTTGACTGCTAAGCACTAAAATCAGGAATGCGATGCAATCCTTATTCTACAGCCTCAATTTAAAACTAAAATAATTCCCATGGGGAATAAAGAATCGCCTTCTTTCTTTCTTTTTTTTTTTTTTTATGTGAAGACCAGGAATTAAAAAACCTCCTTGTGAGGTGTCATCAGCTGGCTGCTTACCTCAACTTCAGTGAAGCCAGAATGGGAGCTGCGAAGAGACACTCCACTAGTGCAGCTACTCAGGCCTGTATAATACAGAAAGATGGCACCCAGATCACTGATTATCTAGCGGTGAAGGCTGCTTTCCTAAAGCTGAAAATCAGTGTTGATATCTACAGGGAATCTCCCCCTTCCCAGTCTAGAATCTTTATATGGTACCTGAAATGGTGTTGCACCATTGGTATCTTTGTGTCTGTGACTCACCCTCTGACTTTGTGTTTTTCAGAAGCTGACGAACTTTTCCACCTTGAAATCCCTGAACAGGCCAATCCCTGGAGGTCACAGAACTTTGTTCTTCTGCTGTGTGCTGTCCTGGTAACGGAGACTGACTGGAGATCCTTTGTATATTGGGGTAAGGACTTGCTGTTCTGGAATCCTCTTTCAAAAGACAAAAATAGATATCCCAGGTGGTACTGGGCTCCTTCTAAGGCCAAAGGACAGACTGTGAGGTTTTGGTGCAGTATGGGAAAGGATTTGAGATGAATCGCCAATATAAAATAATGTTTTCACTGTAATGTGTGTATGGAGCATGCAGGAGCTATATAACTGGGCACACCTATAACTGTAGAACAGCCCAGCAGGATGTTATAGTAATTGTGTCTGCTTGCAAATGAAATAGTAAGGCTGAACAATTATAAAGGAGCCATAACAACTTTGTTCTATGTGAACTGCTCTCTCTGAATTGCATCTTAATCTTCTCATTGGACATTCTTCAGAGTTCAGATATGTTAGCATTACTTGTGTGTCTCATGTTCAAGTTGTTTTCATAGACTTCTGCAGCCTTGATCCAAAAACTTCCCATATTTCTATCAAAAAATCAAGATTTTCATGTAAGCAGCAGGGAGGGATTTAGTTTCCCTGTGTAGATGGGTACACAATAGTCTCACTACTCTGGTTGCTAATGCAAAGCAAATCTTGACACAGGTTATATTCTTATACCTGAAGGCAAAGGCATATGCTAGGTGACAATGAGTTACCCTGGTGTAGAGCCTGCAGGATGGGGATTATTGCTGCTAACACACTTTCATCCTGCATGCAGTACACAGAGCAAATTTCCGTTAGCAGATTTTGAACAAAGACAGGTGACAATGTGTAAATTCATTAGGTGGCAATTCAGAGCCCAAAGTGTGCTTGTAGGATAGCTCATTGATTTCATTAGGAATTTTGCCTGCAGGAGAAGTAGACACATGCAAATACTGTTATATCATTTCAATATCCCAAAAATCTAAGGGGATTCAGAAGTGGCAAGCAGCCACCTTAAGGTATCTCTGCATAGTACGTCCCTTGGACGCCAAATAAGAACAAATAAATGCTGGCTTATCTGATGACAGAAAACGGATCTGGGTTTAAAAAAAAAAAAAAAAAAAAAAGGACAATATAGACAAAATCTGTGGCTTAATCTGACCAAGTCAGCAAATCTCTCTATCAAACTGCAATCCTTCTCAGTGTGGAAGAACTGAAATATTTCACCATTTTCTGGGGTTTAGATACCAAAATTAGTCCTGTTTAGTCCAGGAGGTGGAAGACTTGGCCCCCAGAGCAGGATTACCAAGATGCCCAAGACAGACTCTGAGTGCTTGTTATAGGAACGTGGGGAAAGCCCTATAGCTTACAACTCAAACACTTCATGGTATAAGTTGCTCTTTTTTTGATGGATACCTGTAGATAAGCTGATGTAGAATTAGGACACTAAACTACAGTGCTGCTCTTCTCTTAATTACTCTGGCACCACCATCATGCTTTTAGTGCTCAGAACTTATGTCCAGATTCATCTCTTCTATAAGATATTCCTTTTCAACGTACCCATGTATTTAGTGCTTTCCTTTGCACACCTCGGGACCTTATCTGACTAAAAGACAAGGACAGCTACATCTTCAGAAAATGAAATTAGTGAGTGACCATACTTCAGCTGCAAGTCTTTTATTACTCACAGAATGCCTTATTTCTGGCTCCTGGTGTGCTGTATGCAGGTGGGAAGCTGCAAATACTGGCTCTTGTGATACAAGTACTCTAGGCCAGACCTTACTTGCTTGCAGAAGTTCTTGCTGTCTTAGAAAAACAAACAGAAGAATGTTGTTTCTAAGAAATAAGCTGAGTCTCCCCAGAAACAAAAGCTATGCAACTTGCTTCAAATTTCTCTATATAAATATCTATTTTTACCTATACTTTAAGAATATGTGTGTGTATATACACAAAACAGGCCTGAAAAGCAACAATTCTGATTTGATCCTTCCATGCTACTAGTTTAATCAGATGCATTTCATATTTTTTGTCACTGCTTTTTGTGTTGAGATCATTACCTTTTCTAATGGTAAATTCAAAAGAATAAAAAATTACTTCCAAAAGTATCAAACTGCTGACATTAACAATCTTATAAATTAGCACTTCAGAAAAAAAAATATAGTGTGCTGAATGCATTTACTTGTCAGTGTCCTTTGTATTGCCTAAAAGCTTTAAGAAAAATCATAAATGCTGTACTTTTCGTTATGTCTTAGCACAGTCTTCTAGAAAAGCACCATCTTTCTAACTCGTATCAATATCTGTATTTGGGGACACAGTCGCTGAGAGGCCACGAACAGGTAATTAGGGATTCTGTGCAATGGCTGACAACCTCAGTAGTGAGAAAGCAGGAAAAACAATGTCTGTAGAAAACTTAAGGCCTACTGAAAACCTTACGGATTTCCTGTTGTTTATCTGCAACTTTTTTCCCCATGTCTGTCTTGATTGATTAGTTTCATGTCCCTTGGGTAATAACATGGTAATTAAATAGCAGACACCACATGGAAAAGTGGCAGGAGGCTTTTTGTTATCCTGTTGAACAGTAAGTGATAAGCGCCAACCTTCCCACATCCCTAACGCATACAAACACTAGAGGACTTCCCTGTCACATTCTAAACCATAAATCTGAATATGCCATACAAATACCAGCTCAGCAAATATCACTGAATGACACCACAGCCAAATGCTTGTAAGCAGCTCCAAAAAGCATGGAGAACTTTTTAGGAATTTAGAAAGCTTCTTAAAAAAGCTGAGAGACCATTTGTAACTAAACAGTTTTATTGACTTTTTTGCAAAATAAAAAACACAAAGTAACCACCAAGATTAAAGGCCATAGACAGCATTAACCAAATGAACCAGCCACTTGGTTATAGTAGCTGAGAACTAGCACAACTGGATTTTATTGCATATACCTCAGGTTCACTTATATATCCATTAGTTTGGCAAGATTACAATCATACAGTAGCTTTGGTGTGTAAAACCTAGTAGTAGTACTTACTCAAAATGGCTAATGTTTTATGACAACAGATACTTATCTCATCTTTGCCTTGACACATCTCTTCTCATTCTTTCTTCTCTATAATTTCCATTATCAATGACCAAGAATTAAGGAGACTGTGTTTACAACTATCATTTATAGCCCTTCTTTATTACCGTGTGGTGATGAATCTTCTATAGGGATAGGAATCTGTCGCTTGCTTGCCTTATAAAAGTCTGTAGAGCAGCATCTCTTTCCCTGCTAGGCAGCTTCTACCACCCTGCGATAGCATCTGCCCAGAATTATTCCAATTGGAACCTAAATAGGTAGAGGTGTGTATGGCTTTCGGTCCAAAGCCTTTCCTGACCTACAGCATGGGGGCGTGACTGTACTGCCTTACCTGCAAACACACAAAATAAAAACATAAACAGCTTTTCACATTGGTATGCTGAGACACCAGCACAAAAAATATTCACAAACCTAATATACAATACCTAACTTAGTTACAGAATTGTGCCTGAGACACTGTGCAGGGTTGCACGTGGATGTTCTACAATCTATGTATTTTGCTTTCGGTCTTTTAAAAATGCTTCATTCTTTTATAATCTAGTATAACACTGCAGCTTTAGAGCAATGGTTGATTAAAAAGTCATAAACACACAGCGTATCAGAAAACACCGGAGGCTTTTTTTTTTTCCCCCCTCACACTGTTTTTGAGGAATTCCTTTCTTTTAGCCTCCATTTTGCCCCCAGCTTTCTGAGAATATCTATTTCCAGAGGAAATACGTGACCTACTTAAAAAAAAGCCCTAACATTTTGAGTTCTACCTGGGAGAAAGCTACAAAACAATTTGGATTAAACTGAAGTGATAGTGTGTGAAGATCATTCTTCACTTACAAAGGCTATAATACTAGATAACTTAGTTGTTTTTGCAGCCCTTTCATTTGCTTGCACCGAAGTAAAATGGAATTCAGCATGAGGAATGGCTGCATGGTTAAGATCACATCGAACAAGGTAACTGCCGTGCAGTACTTCAAATGCAAGCAGTATAACTGCTTTCTGTATTCAGATCCATACTTATAAAGATATAAATTAATAAGCCCTTCTAAATGGTTTTAGAAATATCCTCTTTGATCTAGACGCTTAAAACCTCTGAATGCTTAGAATCACTAGATTTCACATGGCTCACATAGTCATAATTATTTGCACTCACAGGGCAAATATTAGAAATACATTTGCCTGCAATTGAGCAGGTAATGATATTGCCTATTATTCAGCTGAGCAGAGATCAAGCACTCCATATCTTGCAGTTATTGGATCTTACTCTAACTTTTTACTTTAGAAAGGAGAAAAACCCATCTAATTATATTACCAAATGCACAGTACTTAGTTTAAAAAAATAACAAAACCAACATTAGTACTAGGCAGCTTGATTTTTTTTTTTTTTTCCCCCTAAGGTGCCTTTTTATGAGATAATCTAAAAGCTGTTTCTTATGACTGAGGATTGTCTATTTCACTGTACTCGCATAGTAAAAATAGTTAAAATCTAATACAAAGCTGCTACATGGTTTTGTGGTCTGTAAAATAAAATGATAATCCAGAATTTTATCCGAACAAAATACACTAGACAGTATAAAAATATTTCCCAATTGGAGATTGAAACATTAATGCTCTATTATTATAATTTTTATATAAAAAGAAATGTAATAATGGTAGACGTTATCTTCTTACTAGCCAAAAATATACATATGACTTTGAGGAGCTGTTCCAGGCTCACTTTCAGTGGGCTTGTGCTTTTGACCCTAGCAGTAATAAATGCACAGACGTGGAACAAAGTTTCCTGAAAACTCGTACTGCATCTTATTTCTAACAATAAGACTAACTTCTGATACTGGCTATGAATTTCCAGTTACGTGTTCTGTTCAGGCAACTACAGCAGAGGAATTCCAGAAGCACCACTTCCGCCTTGAATGGTGTTTATTCAGTGCAAAATCTTCCTTTTCTCTTTCTTTCTTAACTCGTTGGTAGTGATCTTCTTCTTTTAAATACCACACAGGTGGCCAGCGATGCCTCTCAAAATATTCTTGATTATCTGATTAAAAAGAAACAAAGCCCAAACCAGCCAATAAATTACACAAACCCCAGAAATGCCTTGATTGTGTGCAGAAAGCTATGCGGCTAATCATTTATCCAGTCTCTATTAGCTCGCTTATCAGAAATTCCCTTGGTTTCCTGATATGCATTACATACAGGGTGAAAAGAGTTTGAAAGCAGCCACATCTGAGAATTCTCAGACCACCAAAATAGTGTAAAAATGCAAGAACTGTACAGAGCCTATATTTAATTGTGAAGCCAGTAAATAGCTCTGTTCCATTTAGCATCTCTGAAATAGGTAAAGAACATCATATTTGCCTAGGAATCAGGCTAATGACTATGACTTTTCTTTATAGATTCGAAGAATGTGTAAATGCTACATGGAATTGTGCAGAGGTTCAGTCTCACAACTGAGCTATCTTTGTGTTGAATGGACTAGAAGGGGAGAAAGGAGAGGCCTCATGAAAACTGAGAAGGGTTGCCCATACCTGAAGATTTAGCTTTAATCTCCTTGCGGAATTTAGAGCAAACACTGTTGTAATTGGTGCAGATGTAGTGTAAGCACCAAGCTGCCAGCTGGTTAGCGTTGTGAAACTGTAAAGAAAAACATGAAGCTTATTCAGTTTCCTGAGGTTATTATTCATTCTGCAGTCCCAACTAAGAACCAAAGCTAGTGTGATTCCCCAGTGAGTTGTACCTGGCAGCATTCTCACAAGCGTACAGGGAAGCTTTTGAGGCTGAATTTCCCTCTGAATGTTCTAGCCCTTGTCATGCTTTTCTGCTGGAGCAAATGGTGGCCCAAAAGGCTTATAAATAGGGGCTTAATACACACAGCATCTCACAAACTGTATTTGGTTCCTCTGAACCTGAGGCTTGCTGGACCTGACTTTTCCGTCATGTTTGAACCAATGAGTTATTACAAAGCATGCTCTGAAGTAACTTTCTATGAACTTAGCTTCACTGACAGAATTCAAGCATCAATCAAAGCTCAAAACAGCACCTAGTAAAAGCTTCCTATCGTCATAAGGAAGAAACATCTACAGTGCAAATCAAGCTTCATTGCATGTGTTTCAGTTTTGGCACTGTCTACTGTGATTTCAGGTTATGAACACATTGCAGCAACAGTAGTTAAACTTCCTATTTCTGGAAAAAAAAACTCACACCCTCCATAAAATTAAGTGAAGTAAGCTGCATTTTCTTGAAAGGGGTTCAGTTTTGGTTTTGCATCCATATATTTGCATCCAAAGGTGTTGCCAGAGAGGCATTTGAAAGCAGCTACAGAAATCCTGCATGGTGGCCAGCTTCTGCTGTATTTCAGTGTATCTTAAATTCCAGACTTCAAAACAAGCTGGAGACAGACTCATCAGTAGTGTGAAATCAATAATAATAATAATAATTATTATTATTTTTTAGCTTATACTACTGTATCTGGGAGACTGCTACAGCATTCCTTTTGGAAAAAAGAGGTGTGCAATTAAACTGTGAGCTGGGGGCTCTCTGTTTTCATGGTTTCTGGGACTCAGCAAACACTGAAATGTGTCTGAACAACAAGAAGTAATATTTGTGCACACTCTGAACTATCAGAGGACTGGCTGTGAGTAGCTAGTCTAAGCATTAAGTTTAAAACTTAAAACTTTTGCTGCTATGCTACAGGTCTAAATAACTACCGGAACTAAAGAGAGAGGAACCCAAGAACCAGTTACCATTGCTAACCTAAACTGCTCCATGACATCACAACATTGTCATGAAAATGAAGAGCTCGGAAGCTCAATGATTAAGAAAAATTAAAATATGTATTTGAAACAAAACTACCTCCAGCTTACTTTCATAGATATTTCATCTCCAAACTAATGTAAAAACCTTCTTTACAACAGAAAATAAGACTCAATTTTATTGTCATTTGCTCACAGAACTAAGAACTTTGAGTTTCTTAAGGGTAACGGTCAGAACAAAGAGCTAAAACAAGTGCTACAGTTGGCAAGAATATCTTTAAAGATTAGTGTGCACTAACCTGAGCCAATTCTAAACAGGAGAGTACATCCCCATCTATTGCAATGCCGCTCATGGAGGCTTTGGTCAGCTCTTGTACTGCGTGCTGTTCTGTTGCAGAAGAAAATTCATTACTCACATGGGAAACAGTCACATCTCAAGGTCAGATCATCCACCAGCAACAAAAATCCAAGAAGCCATGTTCTTCTTCCTTCCAGTGCTAACTCTAGTGTAAGCGGCACATTCACTTAGGTAGCCTGAGCAACTTCAAATCTGCGCAAAGTCAAATTCTGGCCTTCAAAGTTACGGCTGGAAATTCTGCATCACCAGTACAAACTCTCTTGCTACAGTAAAGGACACTCCATACCAATATTTACCTCTTTGCCTCAACTGAAATAATTCATTTCTGTTTTCACATAGAATTGCTATCTCTTCCTTACAGAAAATGAGCCTGCAACTATTAATCACTCATAGAAGTACAAAAATTCTGCAGCCACCTGTCTCCTTCTGGCAGAATGGATAGGTGCAAACTTCAATGTAAATTAGAAAAATACATCAGCTGTCTTTTTTGGGTAGTACAAAAACAATAGCCAAGCTTTCGGTAGCAGCATACTGGCACAGATATATTAGCGAGTCTGCTGACAGCACTAATAAAGAAAAATTCTCTTCAGACCCTCTCAGACTAGTTGTTTCTGTGGATCTAAATGTGGGCTCACCTTCAAAAGTTACCTCGGGAGATTCTCCTTAACCCTTTCCTAGAAGAATAAACATTTTAGAGGCTGGAGTGTTTGCTGTGACGTTTGAGTTGATTTGGCCCTTCTGGGTTAAGCCACTGGCAAAAGCCTTTGGGCTCAAAATTATTTCAATAAGAATTAAATAGAATGAAATATTCCTAATAGTAAATATATGCTTATGCTTCAACTAATTATAAGAATTATCAGCAATAAAGACTTGGTCTGTCACAACCAATGAAGACAAGATATGCGTTCCTGATACACAACTGCAGGAGAGCTGGGATTTGATACGTGGTTAGAATTTGCACTTTTTTTTTCCTATTAATACATGTAACCTTTGCTTCAAAAGTGTGTCTGGCAGCTCTGGCGTTGGCTTCATAATAATGTCAAGTAACACACAAAGGAAAATACATCCCAGAGGTCTGGGGTACATGAATGGACTTAATTTTAAAACCAGAATAGTAACCTATTCTGTCATTTTCCTCTAAATATATGATAGATGAGTTTCTTAGTGAAATGAAGGTTGAAGACCCGTGTATATACCAAAACATACAACTCCCACCTGGACAGTGAAAAGAGATATAGTATTTCTAAAAAAACTCAGTAACATCTTGATTTTTTAATTGGTTCAGTTACCCTCTTTGAACAGAAATGTATAATGAAGCACTTCATCTATTACACAACAAAAAGTTCAGGGTCCATTCTGTTAATTATTAACTATAGAATGAATACTATAAACCATAGACATTGCATCAAGGCTATAGAGAAGTTTTACTCTTCCCATTTTTAAAGCACAAAATGCTTCAATGAGCTGGTTTTGCACAAAACTAAAAAAGGCTAGAGGAAGACAAATACATTTTCATGAAAAAAACCATGAAGTTGTACTATAATTTTCCTTTCATGGGAAAAGAATATTTTCCTGTGCGTTCCAAAATCATTAAGACATGTTTAAGCTGTTGCAGAAGACACTGCATTGGTTGTGGTCACACGTCCTTACCTGCTAGAGCAACCAGGTGAGGAAGGCAAAACCTATTTGCCAATGCGATTAACTCAAGTATGTCCAGTTCTTGAGTGGAGGATAATTGCTTGGTGTACAAGTAATCTAAAACAGCTTGCATTGAAGTCTTGTTTATGTTGGGCAGAACTACCTGGAAAAGACATTAAAAAAAAAAAAAAAAACACCAATAATTGAGAATTTTTCATATAAGGGTCATATATCACTCTTGCCATTTCAGTGACTGTCCCTTTTTCTCAAGTCATCTTAGAAATACAAGGAAAATACTTTTCAAAAATGGAATTTGCCATTAAAGTTCAATAAGCTACCAACGGGCAAGTTTACCTCCAGAGTCAGACCTTTTTGTCAGTTTAAATACAGACAATTCTACCAGTTTACTGCAATTGGCTCCACATCAAACAGTGAATCTGAGCAATGCTTTCTAGCCTGCATATGGACAGCTGTGTTAGAAACATAAAATCTACTGAGCACTTCCCATGCCAAACCTCCCTCGATAGATTTCTTAAGGAATGCAATCTATCTGCTACTGGCAAGGGATATTCTGGGGAGTCTGAGAATAACAGAAACCAAAGGATAAGAAAGCAAGCAATCAACCAACCAGCAAAAAAAGGCACAACCCCCAAACAAGAAAAAAACAAACAAACCACACACACACATGCAAACAAACAAACAAACAAAAAACCTCCAAAACTTCTCAATTTGTTTTGAAAGAACCAAATTATCCAAGTAAATGACAGTCAGGAAAGGACTGAGAAATGAGACAAAGAAAATGCAACCCTTTTCTGCCATGCATGTAAATCAGCCTAAGTACTGTGCAATGAAACTCCCTAAACTGAGACAAAAGCTATTGAATTTTTCACCACCACAACCCTAAATTCTTGTCACCACTGGACTGCCTTAAAAGAAGAGGAAGAAGAATTAGAAAATTTCACTGTAACCTATCATTGCAACATCTCAACTGCAGTTTGCATACATGGTCTTTCTCCCGCAGTAAAACTGATTCCTGTGGGTCCCTTGGTTGCGACAGTCAACACCCAAGCTAGTTGATGGCTTTAATCAGCAGTGTGCAATTTACATCTGGACAACTCAATAGATGCTGGCACTGAAGAATGCACTGTGGTATTCTGAAAATCTTTTAGCAAAAATATAGAATGGCACAGTAGAAAATAATAATAAAAATATGATGAGGAATTAAACATAAGTTAATCTGACTGCTTGAAAGCAGTCAGTACGTACTTCCTGCTAGAACTGAATTAATCGCTGTCATGTAGGTAACAGTTAACTTTGGGGGCTTGAAAATTTTTCAGTCAGCTGGATGGGTGGGATTCAAACTCAGATTTGTTACAGCTAAAGCATACTCTTATGCATATCAGATGCTCTGGGAAATGTTCAGTTCTCCAAGTGAGAGCTAATTATAAAACTCATTCATTATTAATACATTTTGTTAATGCAGAGAACAGTAAATTCAGTGAATGAATTTATAGAATGTTGTGCCTCAAGTGCAGAAAAAAATGCGTAAAATGTAAGTAATTTTGTTTTTGTAAACCAGTTAGAGAAGAAAATTAAATTCATACTTACATGTAGTTAAAAACTTCCAAATCCATTACTGAACACTTTAAGCTCTACAAAGTGGAAGCTAAATACTTTAAATTGGAAAGATGAGCTAAAACTTCAGTTTATCATTAAAAATAGGTGGTATAAAATAAATGTGTATTCTTCGTTGCCAAATGTTGCTTACTACAATCAAACTATGTTGCTTTGTTTTCTTTTTAAATGAACTACTAGCTCAGCATGCCTCCAGGCAAGGAATTGTTTACAGTTGTATTAGAAAAAACAAGAAAAATTTAAGTAGAACACAGCCTTCCAGAATATTAACTACAAAATACCTGAGCTCTTTGTAAGAGTTTCATGATAGAATGGACCAAGAAAATTAAAAGAAGAACCAACAAAACCCCAAATCAAATTCTAGGTACAGTGAGATACGTGGAAAAAAATGCTAGCAGAGTGTTTAGAATTTAAAAAGTAGACCATGAATATATCTGAAAATATACAGTTTCTAGGAAAAAATCTTAATTCACAGCTTTGAGATCTTTTATACTCTACAGCTGTTTTACTCAAGAGAATAAAACAACACAGTAGAGAACTAGAGTTTAGCTTCCTTCCACAGAACTGTAAAGCCAGCTCTCATTTCTACTTTAATACTCTACATTTTCAAATATTTTTTCCTTTAATAGCAACGTCTCCTGCCCCAAGTATTCTTCGAAATGTTTCTATTTGAATAAACACATATTCACACATCTTAAAAATTTATTTCAAATTAATTAGACATTCATATTTAATTTTTTCAATATTAAGTATTTTAAATAGGATTTTAGGTTTTAAGCACATGCTCCAGCACTTCAAGGAAGTCTCATGCTTCACAGAAAATATGTCATCCTCCTAGGCATTGTAATTTAATGCCTTAAAAAGAAAAGCATCCCTTATTTTCATGGGAAAAATAATCATTCCACTGTAACCATTCAAGTAGCTACAGAATGATGCTTCCATTGCCCAATATTCATCAAATACTATTAAAAAGTGGACAAATACCTCACTGTTCAAGCTTTCAATAAATGATCCTCCAAACATTGCAGACATCCATTCACAGCTACAGATCAGTAGTGGCTTGTGGGCATTTATGGTTCCATCATCCAATTTAAAAGTCACATCTGCCATAGGAACAAAGAAACAGGCATGCTGCAAGTCTGTGTTTCAAGTGAAAGCGCCTTAAGAATGCACATATCAATTACACATCATTAACCGAGGACTTCTCTCCCTCCTCCGAGATAACCCTGGGGTTTTAAACAGTTAAGTAAAAATAAAGCCTTAAAGCCTCACTTAAAAAGGAGATACTGGGTGTTCAACACTTGGGAAAATTCAGCCATGTATTTAAAAGCTTTTGTATAGATCTGAAGAAGTTAAACTGCAGAATCCCAAGCTGACAAAGCTGGCCGTGAGTAACACTAACTTTGTTCTCGTCTCTCCTCTCAGAACAATGTAAGCTTTTGAAGTCTGTGAAGAGATGGTAACATGAGTAAGCGAATTAATACTTTGCCCGTTAACGTGTGTATTTACTCACCAGAGAACGTCCCTTTGCAAAGGCACTCTTTTATCCGATTAGCTTTTCTGACATGAAATGCTTTAGTAATCTCTTGATTCATGAAGGCTTCTTTATTCATAATATTCTCCACCATCATTCGCAAATCAAATACTTCCAAGATCTCAGCAATCTGAGCCAGTCTTGTGAGATCTTTTTCATTTTCATCCAGTTGCCCTGTGTATAGAAACTGCAGAACAGTTTTAAAAGGTCCGGCCTGCACAGACGAATCCATTTTTACCACAGTTACTGGACACATCCTATTTGAGACAGGATTCACTTGCATTTCCTTATGCAGGCTAACAAACCCCTTACCCCAGGATGACAGAGATCTTGCTGCAGAAATTGTTTCACCGGGTTCGGGTTTGAGCATGTTCAAAGAATCAGTACTTTCTGGTGCAGGAATTTTAACATCAGCAGATTTCAAGGATATCTCATCACTGTCATAATTTGTCTCAAGGTGACTTGTCAGAACGTCTTTACTCGTATTTTCTTTATTGCACTGCGTTTCAACCAAGTCTGAACTTTCCTCACATTCCATTAAGAAAAGGTCATAAAACTTTGAAGAGGAGGTAGCTAGGTAAATTTTGTGAGCAAAGATGCAGTCCTGCTCCTGGAGAACAAACATCACATCTGCACACAGAGGGCTGTCCAGTAAATAGCCAGCTTCGTTCACGCTCGGTACAGGACATTCAGGAATTTTGATAACTGGAGGAGGGGCTTTTGGAGGTAGGAATGGAGCCTGAAGCAGAGGTTTTTGGACCTTCTTCAAATGAGATTTCCAGAACTGCAGATGTCTTCTGGAGATCAGGGCAGCTCTAATTGCATTGTCAAACACATCTTTAATTCCAAATTGGTCAAATACACTGGTTTCATAATACGGTATCCCAAGCTCCTTGGCAACTTCTCTGCCTTTTTCCGGTGGCAAAATGTCTCCTCTTTTTATCGGCCTAGGGTTAAGCAAAAACAGACCACCTCACACTGTGATGATCACTACAGAGTTACTCCAGAAAGCACAGATTTTTTCAAAACATCACAACACCAATTTTGAGACAAATATAATCCAAGCAAATACACAGTATAAAATTAAGTGCACAAAAACGTTTGGAAATCTACAACCACTATACCAGAGAGTTTTAGAATAACATGTAATTCTGCTCAAGTTCAGTGATGCCTTTACAAGTAACTATGCTACTAAAAATATAAACAAAATCATTTCCACAAAATGGAGCAAGTTCTGTCTCTATTGATCAGAAATTTCAGTAGGAAGAGCTGAAAGGATTTTTGAGAACTCTCACTGTTTAAATAAAAGCCTCCCCACATCCTCTTCTACTCAGCTGCTCAACCGGTATCTTTCTTTGTATTCATCCTTCAAGCTCAACGGGAAACTCTCAGACAGAGAAAATGACAGTGAAATGCCTCAAATATAGCTAAATACAAAAAGAGAAGTATTTCTTGGGTTTATGCTTTTTTAAGAAAA
>PPHD01017211.1:0-15163 GCA_002909625.1 Bambusicola thoracicus
TCTCTTCAATAATTCATTTGTCCTGTGTTTTTAATAAGCTAGCTTCCTTGTTTGGACCACAGTATGCAAGTTGGAATATGGTGTCAATTTTAAAGGTGCTTCATGTAGCTTCATCACAGGATTAAGTTTATAGGAATGAACAGAAATGTAAATTAAACTGTCTTCATGATATGATGATAGACAGCTTGATGACAAGATCAAAGATCTAAGATGTGGTGGCAGTACTGCAGAATGTAACTGGAAGCACTGTATTTTACTAACAGTTTTTTTTTTTTAGTGTACTAGTTCTAAATTCTTTATAAAGAAAACAAACAGTTTAACACAAATATTTTTTTTTTTTAAAAAAAAGCTTATGTGGTAGCATGAAAGTATTCCAGAGGAAAATTTTTGTCAGTTCTGATCAGCATAACTCTCTTGCATTATATTGATAATGATCACTACAGATGTAGACTAAAAGCCCAGAAAATTATTTTTCTAGGCTAGGAAGATGTAGACAAATGCACTGATTGTGTATTCCGTTATAATACTGTGTTCAGTGGCTATCAAAACTGGATCAATTAGACTCAATATTCTTTTCTACTGATAAGATTTTAGGAGGCAGACACACATATGCCACTTACGGATACATTATTTAAAACTGAAATTAGCAGTATGCAGTCAGTGCCACAAAAATAGGATACTAATCAGAAACCATGCCTGTAACTCACATGATCTAGGAGAAACAAATGTGGGAATACATCTTCATGAAAAATTCACACAGTCACAAATTGTGCCATCTATTTCTGTACACTATATTTTTGTTACTCCTGGAGAAAGGAGTTCTTTTTATTTAAAGTAATTGTTGTTTTTTCAGAAGATGCAAAATATTCATCTTCTACCCTTTCCTGCTGCCTTTTGCAAGTCGTCGAGGAACTGAAATTAAGTTCTGACCTCATGTCAGCATTGCATATCGTAATTAATGACAAACAACATCCTTGAGGTCTAAGATCTGCACAATTAAAGCCAGAACTCTGTGAAAAAGACAGGATTAAAAAGGAAGTGTTAGGAGGGAGAGTCTTAAGAATTTCCCTGCATGGGGGTTGCAGTCACTGAAATGTTCACTTAACATACACAGTTACATTTACATAAATCCCTTTCTTCTTCTGTACAACTACCTTCCCACTTGTCTCCATGGAAGTGTAGGCAGTTTCCTGTAAGTCTTGTATCTCTTCTTATGTATTGCACACTTGGACTATTTCAGCCCGGAACCTCTCAAAACCAAAATCCATTTGCAGAACAGCGGTAATCAGGATACATCCTGGTTCCAATTCTGGTGTATACAAAACAGACTTTCTGTTATAGCTGTTATTGACTGTCAATAACAATGCAAGCTGTCATGTGATTTTTTTTTTTTTCCACCTCACCTTCCAAAAAATGACAATATGTCAAGATCTACCAGCATAGAAATCAGTTATCATTGCATTCTTGCATATTTTTAGTTTGCAAAACTCAGAAAGTAACCAGGAACTCTAGTTTTAAGAATATCTTTTTTTATTTCCTTGAAAATGCAGTATTCTTCCTTTATCTATTCCACCATATCCTTGAAAATAAGTTGAAGAAAAAATAGGTATGAAAACCAAGAAGAGGGACTATTTTGTTATCCATTTTTTTATCACAAAATGAAAACGATAGCTCAGAAGATTAACTTACGCAAGCTTTGATTTTCCTTTAAGAACTGTTACTTGAAAAAAATCTCTTTTAAACTGTTTAACATCTTCATTGTTTTTTATTATTCCTCCGGACTCGGGTTTTCCCTGATTGGTGCCCAATGTTTCATATTTATTATTTCTTTCAATTGTCCTTTTGATGTTCTTCACTTCTTTTTGTCCAACGTTACCTTTCTCCTGTGGTTCTTTTATATTAATATTTCCTTGATTTTCATCCTCTAATACTATCTTTCAGTTTGAATATCCTATTATTGACATTTTCTTAAAAAGGTACTTGATCACTCATGAATATATGGCTCAAATAAATTCATTTCAAAAGATGCTTAATAGAAGATGACAAGATCTTGCTACTTTAGAAAGTCTAGGTGCATATTTTCAGTCATCCACACTCTAAAAACTCTGACTGCCAGCTTGTCTTTTCATTTAAATTTTGAGTGATTTCCTCTTCCTGTGTACTACACCTGCGCTGGAACTATATAAGCTTTTGCATAGTATTGAAGTAAATCATCCATTTGCTTGACTTCATTCTAGATCATCCTTGCCATTGACTTTTTCCTCATTTTTCTGCTGACACTGATGTCCTTAGCTTCTGCAATCTTTCCTGCCCATCACAATCTTTCAAGCTCTCTCAAAGGCCTCTTATGTATTACTGTCTTGTCTTCTAGCACAAAGTCTAATGCTGAAATTTTGATTCTCATTTTCTTTCTCCAAAATCCATCCCTCCAGCGCAGGTTTCTGTTTTGTTACTCTAATACTTTCCAGCTGAAATCTTACCTTATCCTTGCATATCAGAAGTTCAGCAGCTCAACTCAGAACTGCTGCTCTGAATATGTCACTTCATCCTCCATCAGACCCTCTTTCTTCAAGGAATTTAAGATAATAATCTTTCCCTTCAGTGCCCTGTACATTTTCCCGTGCCTATATAT
The DNA here is from genome assembly GCA_002909625.1 of Bambusicola thoracicus. Lineage (NCBI taxonomy): Eukaryota > Metazoa > Chordata > Aves > Galliformes > Phasianidae > Bambusicola > Bambusicola thoracicus. The sequence goes on from PPHD01017211.1 coordinate 2,633, forward strand.
GTCTCTTATCTTTCCTCCTAACTTCTGTATTCTCTGTCATGAAGTTTTTCCTAAATGTCTCTCCTATGTCTTTTGAATTATTTTCATATGTAGTACTACCCTGCTGCCTGTGTTCATACTCTCATTTCTTATTTACAAAGCATGCTAATGTTAATCCATTTCTTAAAAGATATATTTACTTGTTACGCTACTGATTTTACCTCTCTTGGTAATATTAAATAATGTATTAAGTACCAAGTTCACACCGAAATCTGTGTAGTTTTCTCTTTCTAAATGGGCTGGATTTGGCACAAATGTCCCAAAACACATTGCTCACACCTATCAAATGCTGGCTCGTATCTGTGGAGAGTAGCATTAATAGCAGAGAGATCAGGAGGGAAAAAAAGTAATAAAAAAAATAGTTCCATAGAAAGGATACAATGAGGACATAGAAAAACTGTCAACATTTCGATTGAAATGCATACTGTCATTCTGGAAAGGTAATCTCAGGAAGGAGAGCAGAGGAATAAGTTAATGAACTATTAGGTCACTGTAACCTGCCCTATTTCTGTTCTCAGTAGTGGCATGAAGTGCGCAAAGTTTGTACAGAATTTCAGGGAAAGAAGGCCACAGGTATAATAGTATGACAAAGAATGTCAACAGACGTCTCTCAGCTGTTTGGGGTTTCACTTCATTTCCAGCACACTGCCAATTCTAGCTGACATTGCTTCTTTCTGGATGCAAAAAGAAAAGCTGCTGCTGTTCTTATCCTTGTTCAGCCTGCTAAAACAGAGCTAGCTACAGGTTTTGTTGTTCTGTTCAACAGGGGGCTTGGAAATGTTATGTTGACAAAATATGAAAAATATACTCCAATAGTATTTTCTTGCGAAGTCTTGTTGAAGTTGTCTTAATATTTCCTCTATTGATATTCTTTTTTCTTTTCTTTCCTTTTTTTTCTTTCTTTTTTTAACCCCAGTCTCTGCTCCTAAGGAGTCATAAGTAATGGGGAAATAGCTCTTTTATTTGTTTATTTATTTTGATTTTTTTGATATAGTAACAACTATATGATAATATTATGTAATTCTCTGAACATATTCAGCGCTGTTTAATTTACTGACAGAAATTATCCAGATATTAGAAATAATGGGAAAACTGGATTGTTGGAAATAAGTGCATTATGATAGTAGAACAGAGTTGTGCATTTGTTCCACCATGTGACCTGTAGGCTTGACTCTCATTGGCGTCCAGTCACCTTTGCTGTTTCCTAAGTATGGTATACTTTCTGAATTTCCAGTTTGTCAGCCCATTTCTACCTGATGGCATTAAAACAGTCTTAAAAGCTTGGTACTGGGAACTTTCTGCATCTTCATCAGGTTTTAAGTGTTGAAGCATTCCATCTCAGTGTTCTTTGTAACTCCATATCCACAAATAGCTTTTCCCCTGATTTTATTTTTTATTTTTTGACCATCCATAAGAAAACCTAATCAGAAGAAATTTTGCATTAGAAATAGTATCTCTGCAAAACAAAAATTGTAATGTCTACTCCCCACAAGGTTTTCTAATTTATTTAGGAAAAATAATATTCAGAACTGTCCTGAAAACTATTTGTTTGCCCTCCTCCTAGCGTGATTTTCTGCTAAATGCTGACAAGAGTAAACTCTACTTCTCCCACATGTTGGGAGAGAATAGAATAAGAAGCAGTGGCCATTTTGGCTATGTGGATATATAGGAACTACTCCTTTGTCATCTTTCCACTCCCAACTTTCCTCCTGCTGGCTTTTCCAACAGTCTCCCTTTCTTCCCTGTCTTGTATGTGCTGCAGAGTAGATTCCCGGGGCTTGATAAATAAACAAAATGAACAACTTCTTGGTCTGATCAGCAGTCACATGAGAATGGGATACATCTGTGTATGTGATATCTGGCTTCTTACATCTTGGTTTTCACTTGTGCAGAATAGTACATTTCATGGGACAGTGTCTCTAAATGGGGGTGCTAGTGTTCTGTATGTACAGCATTATGTTGTGTGTGTGCAAACACAGGTGCCAGTTTAAATAAGTGATGTACAAGTGTCTTACGGTACTCAGTCTCACTGAGACTTCTGTGCAACCAAAGAGCATGAATAGATTACCTGCTGAGTAATCTACTGCATTTTGATAAAGTTGGATTTGAAAGGAAGATGAATACTGATATTCAGTGGTTTAAACAGCCTGAGGCCCATCACTTCTGATGGAATTACTCTACAAAGAAATTTTCCACTATTATTATGTCTTACCTTTAAGTCAGTGTCACCTTCCAAAAAATGTGGTTTGTTGCATTTAACAGAGGAAACTTTAATGCGAGTGGAGTCAGTGAAGTAAAAGGTTGTGCTCAGGTCTCCACTAAATACATAGTTAATAACAAGCAATGTCCTGAGGGAATAAAGGAAGGTTGAACTCCTGTATACGGTGCATCAGGTTTCTTCACAATAATGAATTTCTCATCTCCTGGTAGAGGTTACCATGAGAAAGGACCCACAATCCAAGCTTTATCTAGAACCTCACCAAGGCTCAGAGAGCTTTATTCCCTCAAATTGAGACTGCTCAGTTAAACCATTGAGTTGCTTGTTCTTTACCATGCAGCCAAAGGTCTTCAGGGTACTCTAAATTTCACTGGTGTAGAAGCAGCATGAAAGGCGGACTCTGGGTGATAAAAGCTGAGGATCCAGCATCATTGTTCATCTCCTCTACAGAATTTGTCGCATCATAATACTGCTTTATCTTATAGAATCGTAGAATCTGGAATTATTTGGGTTGGAAGGGACCTTAAAGATCGTATGTAACTAGATAAGTTTGGTCAAAGCCTCATCCAACCTGATTTTGAAGGCTTCTAATAATAGGACATCCTCAATTTATTGGGCAAAGTGCGTTCCAGTGTCTTGCTACCCTCAATATGAAAAATTTCCTCCTTGTCTTCCAAAAGGGGAAATAAGTACTTCCCCTAATTCACACAATAAAATAATACATTAGAAATGCTGGTGGAAAAAAAGTACGTGTAAGTGTCCCAAGATTTCAGTGTGATCCTCAGAGTGAAAACTCTGGCCATCACTGACTGCTTATTCTCTGGAAAATAATGTGGCCTAGTGTGGTGTATGTTTTGTTCCAAGGATGCTGGATAATCTTGTTTACACTGAAGTCAAATATAAGTCTGTTTTACCCTAAATAAGCTTGGCCCAGAATATGGCACATACGGATTTTGAATGAACAAAACAGGATTTTTTTAGGTGAATGTATAAGAATGCCTTCGCTAATTATGCATTGTTACCACAAACCTAGAACTCTTAAGAAATTAAGCCTCTTAAGGAAAATAACATCCTGTAACAAATTATTTTTAAGAAATTTAAATGAATTAATTTCAAAAGGCAATTACATGCAAATACAGTCGAAGGAGAATAATTTGCACTAATGACTGGGATACCCATTGCAAATTACTGAGTTTCACAAATTACTGAGTGAATAAGCAAAACAAATCCAGGCCAAGAATAATGCATCACTAAATGTCCAGAATTTTGTTTTTGCAAATGCAATTTAGGTTTAATTATGATATAGCAATGCAATGAAGGGGCCACCCAGGGGAAAAATGCTTTTAAATGCACGAGAGACCTATGGCCCAAATTCTGTAATCTCGGTGTAGAATCCCAGGCAATAAACATCTCTTTGAGCTATTTAATTATTTTTCTGTATTTCCCATAATAACATAGGGAGTAATTGAAATGCTAAATTACCAATATTAATCATAAGGTATAAATGGGATGAGTCTAAAGAGCAAGAACTATGAATACAATGTAAGTAGAGGTCAGCTTGTAAAATTAAGTATCACTATGTGCTTATAAATTCCCCGTCACTATAGTATCTATGTACATCATAATCTTTGATTGGTTCTTTCCTTTCATCATTTCAAAGCTGTGATTTTTTTTTCCATTTGGGGGTTGGGAAATAGCAACATGGAGTAGATTAAGAAGGTCACATACTGAGTCAGCTGATAAAGTAGGAGTTGATCTAAATCTCCTGTGTCCAGTGGTTTATCTGTTAGAATAGACTTACATCTGATAGAGCATATTGTAAAAAGCAAAATTAGAATCATTTTGTGTTCAAATCAAAGTATACCTCAGTTCTTCTACCTGCTTATCAGGTAAGGTCTACTGCAGCAGTACTTGGAAGTCAGAATTCCCCAAGGAAGCCAGAAATCTCCAAGGAAGATCGATACACACTGAGTGGTGGCAATCCCCAAAGCAAACGTACAGATCTGTATACAGCACAGAGCAGTCAGCAGGTAATCAGATAAGGCTGGCCTTCAGCTTTTTGATGTTGTACGTGGCAAATCTTACCTTGGTGGGAGCAAGAAGAAGTTAAAGGATGAAATCATAAAGCACAGTGGTATAAGGTAAAAGTTGAAATGGTATCAACTGCTAGATTAAAGTTCAACTCTAGTATATTTGTCCAAGTATTCTCACAAACTCTGCAGTTATAAATCTTTCAGCTGCTGTAAATGAACCAAAGCTGTTCATTCCTGAACTCTCACTCTTCCTTCATCCTCCTTTCCAATTTTACGAATGCTGCCTTTTTGTTTCTGCAGTTTGACTAGGAATTCTTCCATGTAAAGATATTCCCAGAAACCACACATTTCCCTCATGGGAAGAACTGTGCAAAGTACAGTAAAGCTGTTGTAATGCCTTCCTCTAACAGCTTCTCTTTTGTCAGTAGGAAGAGGTTTCCTGTAGTTGGAATTAAAAAAAAAAAAAAAAAAAAAAAAAAAGAGAGAAGCTTAGGAAGTAAATGAACTAGCGTTTGGGTTTTTTTTGCTTGTTTTTGTTATTTATTTACTTTTAAAATTATTATTATTTTCTTGCTTTAAGAATTAGGAAAATTAAAGATGAGGTGGAAAAGCCCAACAATAAAATGCTTGGACAACTCAGTGGCTGCCAACAGAAGACTGGGAGGTCTTTGATAGTGGAAAGTTTCATAATGATACTGGTTGGAAAAGGGTATGCCTTTCTACAAAACAGAATTTCCCATACATTGAAGCTCAGAAACATTTTTTTCAAGACAATTTGAGTGACTGTATTGTAATTTTGTGAAGCAGCCTTCACTGTAACTTTGGTAGAGATCCAAGGCCATGAACAAAGAGATCATGTCCCCTTGGATCCACACCAGTGTGGATTGTAAGACAGCACTGATGTCACTCTTAATTTTGTCTGCTTGGTGTCAGACTGGCTTCACCTGCATTATCACTATTTCTCACCTTGGCTATTTTCATTTGGGGCAGTGATTCCCTCTTGTGGTTTCCACTGAATGAACATCCATCCCATCTTTAATAACACTTTGGGTGTGGCTGGTACTTTCAAAATTCTTCTGAATTGCTTTCAAAATGTGCCTAGAAGGTTGAAAGAAGATTTAAAGGCTAGTATGAGGATCAGAATACAACTTTCTACCTTGCTATCAAATTAGCAGGTCATTATATTGACGAGGCATATACTTGGACCTCTCTTAGAGCCAGATGTTTGACCTTTGAAAAGGGTAGAGACAAAATAGTTTGGAAATATATTTTTTCCTGGGAAAGTTTGAAGTGACACATGCTTCCTTCTTTTTAGAAGTATATGGTAAATACAGAAATTTAGCCACAAAGCTGATAAAGCATTTTAAAAATGTGCTTATCTGTCGTCTTTTAGAACATGAAGTATTTCTCATTCTTCAAAACCCAACATTGTCCTCAAATCTACATGTGGGCTATGAGAAATTTGGAAAAACTAAAGTTGTAAAACCCTGACCCTCACTTTTTTCTTACAATTCACTAACATACAGGTGTACAGAATCCATGGATTCTGCACCTGGAACAGCATAACCCTGGGTGTATATATAGACTAGGGAGCTATTGGCCGTGGTGCAGTCCTGTGGAAAGGGATCTGGAGAGTTTTTTTTTTTTTTTAAACTCAGTCTGAATCAGCATTTTTTCCTGGTGGTTGGCCAAAAGGGCCAATCGTGTTCTGGAGTGCATTGAGCACAGTATAATTAACTGGTTGAAAGAAGTTATTTTTCTGCTATATTCAGCATTAGTGTGGCCTCACTTTGAGTACTGTGTGCAATCTAGGGCTCCACAACATAAGAAGGATGTAACACTTGAATGAGTCCAAACTAGGGCTCTAAAGATGGTGAGAGGACTAGAGTCATGAGTTAGGAAAAGCAGCTGCAGATACTTGGCTTGTTCAGTTTAGAGATGAGGAGTCTGAGGAGTGACCTCATTGCCATCTACGACTTTATCATGAAGGAGATACCAGTGATGGTATGTGATCACAGAATCATTAAGGCTGGAATGACCACAAAGATCTTCTAGTCCAACCATCAACCCTTTTACTGAACACCTCCAGCGATAGTGACTCCATGACCTTCCTGGGCAGTCTGTTTTAATACCTCACCATTATTTTTGAGAATAAATTTTTCCTAATATCCAACATGAACCTCTAGTGGTGCAACTTAAAGGTATTACCTGATGGAATGGCTTAAAGCTGCATCAGGGGAAGGTTGGATTAAGTATTAAGAAAGGTTCTTCACTGAGAGAATGGTCAGGTGCTGGAACAGGCTTCCTAGGAAAGTGGTCATGGCTCCAAACATGTTAGTTTTTCAGAAGCTTTTGGTGTAAGCACTTTTAGGTATATGATTTAATACGTAAGTTGTCCTTTGTGGAGTCAAGAGCTGGACTCAATCCTCATGAGCCAGAGGATTGACTCAGAATGTTCTATGCTACTACAGCCTATCAAAATGTATCTTAAGAAATACACATTCCACATTCTAAGCGGTTCCTGTCACATCATAAGTTATGGAAGAGCTATTTTTTGTCATTACTAAAGAAAGCACAAAAACAGTATCATTTTATCATGCACAGACATTTTTGCTTCTCTGATAACCATTATCTCTAGTCTGCAATTTTGCAAATCCTTGCACAAGGTTTTGCAAAAATAATTTCAATGTAATTGATGGTGTTTGTACAGCTAAGATGTTACATAGACAAGACTCTAAAGACTATAGCTGACAATCACAGTTTCTCATTTTTTTCATTAAAAAAAAAAAAAAAAAAAAACTCTGTCCAGAATAACAAAGTAATTTCCCCTTGGGAAAATACAGTGTGAATATGCTCCAGTCACTATCATATGATCATCTAGGAAGACCTTTGCCTGGGATACCTATTTGGAGCAGATTCTTTAAATCTGGGAGGTTCAAGCAGTGGCTGTCTCCAAGTGACCATTTCCAAGTGTGTTTGTAACTGTTCTCTGTGGAAGCTGATGAGCAAGCATACTTCATGTTGATTATATTTCTTCTACAGAGACATAAAAGAAAAATGCAAGAAGTGAGAAGTTGTGGTCTGATAGCCCTTAAACATCAGTATCTGTGGTATTTAGAAATCTTGTCCTTTGTACCCAAAGAGAAATGTGTACTTTGCATGTAAGCTCTTCTTTATCCTCCCACTTGCAGTTCTGAAACAGTATGTGGTAGGTCTTCCTCCAAGATCAGGCACTGATGATATTGCAGCACCCCTAATTTGTCTGGTGCTCAGCAGACACCAATAGGAGAAACTTGGTTCTGCTCTGTCAGGATTTTTGTTTTCCCATCTCTTACTCTCGTCTCTCTTCCCTGGCTATTATGGTCTTACTTACGTGTTATTATCTTATAATATTAGGGCTCAATACCTAATAAAGCATGATTATTTAAAAGGATTGATAAAATATTCACCTCTGCTACCTCATGGGCTTTTATCTCCTTTCTAATCCAAGTATATTTTTTCTTCATTGCTTATGCCTCTTTATTTCACTTTGTTATGATCTCTACAGCTCCGTTGACTCTATGACAGTTCATTTAACTCTGACATTTTGGGGGCATGGTTTGCATGAAAGGAAATACAAAACAAAAACTAAATATCAGCTTCAGAGGTTGAGTTCTGAAAAACTCTCCTGAAGCAACATACTGACAGCAATAATGATAGTAATTCTTACATCATTAATTATCATTATAAAATCTCTTCTGAAGGATGTTATTGAGGCTGAAAAATCAAGCACTAGGAATGTCTGACCTAGAAGTTACTCATTCAGCTTTAGCTCTAGTCCTTGTGCGTATCTGTTCTGTGTGTAAGCTAGTTTCTATACAAAATATTATTTGTTCCTGTAATTAAGTTGTCACAATTCTTAAGGGGACATGACTAATACTTTCCTAGCGTCTGAAAAACTGTATTTTCCTGTATTTTCAAGGGGTATTGGCAGGCTCAATCTAATCTAAAGCTGCCCTCTGTCTGTATATGGCATGTTATATGGACAATACATATGCAACGCTTCAAATAATACAATTTGATGATCAGGTTCTGCAAGTAGATCACCCTGTTCCCACTTCAGTACCCCTTGTTTCCATCACATTAAGATCATTTGAGTTTTCTGTGCTTCTCAGTATGCTGTTCTCCTCTGGCATGAACAGATTCGGTGAGGAGTAAAACTGAGGAATGAATGGTGGGTCAGTAGACTTCTAGCAGTTTTTAAGGCTTTTTTGTTACAAACTCTTTATTTCTTACTGATATGCTTGATTTCATGGTCACACCTTCCCTTCTTTCAGTACTAAAATCTCTGTATTTAGAAGCTTCCAGTGGCTATTTCAAGGGTTTTTGTTTTGCTAATGTTAGCAGAGGAATTTCAGGCATAGTTTGGAGATGTTTTCCTTGCCTCCGCAGACAACTAATCCAACAGTGCACTTGACTAAATGTTTCCTAGCTTAAGTTTTGGTTCTGCAAATGCTATAACAGAGATACTTGTGAACTTATTTCAATGAATTTGCTCATGCAGGAAGCTAATAATTTGCAGGTGGATTTGCAGCGTTGTCTTGTTTGTATTCTGTTAAGCAGCTGCTGAAAACTCTCAATCACGAAACCATTAAGAGTACCTTCAACAAGCTGGCAATGCTTTATGGAGAGGAAAGCCAACTCAGTTACAAGAGGAGAAATATTGTCTTTAGAACTGGGAAAATGGAAAAGGTAGTGGCCAGTATGATACTTTGGACTCTGCTTAAGTATGGTAAATATTATGTTTGCTCTCTTCTCTTTTATTAAGAATTTTGCCTCATAAGGGAATTAGTAATTCAGGTAAATAAATGATAATTGAATCTTGGACCAATATGGTATTTTTCTTAAAATATAAATATCTTTTAGTTAGTGATAGGATATAACTACAGTGGTTTTCCACCTAGTATTTTTCATGTCGTGGTGAGAAGAGTTAAATGGTTGCTGCTCCACTTGGGTTGTGCCCCGATGGGAGCTTATGGTTCTTTTTGAGTGGCCTTATTGCCGGGGACAACTGCTGTGAGCAATCACACAGCAGGAGATTGCCATGATTTTTGAGAGTGCAGTTTTTGGTGCTGCCAAAAGGTCCTTTGCTGAGCCTTGATTCCACATTCTTAGATCCAAGCACTTTTGATAGCTGAAGCTGATAAAAGAAATTGCCGAGATTAAAATATAGGAACAGAGGAGGGATCTTGGAAAAAATGTTGGTCTAAAACGTTCATCATTCAAGCACACCCAATTTTTTCAAGGCGTGTTGATGCTAGCTCCAAATGTTGTGATTTGGATCTATTCCTAAATAAGAACAATCAACATAATACAAGACGTTATCCAGAGGTATACCTCTGCAAATTAAATGTTTGCTGAGAATAGGACTGGAAGGGGAGCAGTAGTTCACATAATGTTTTGTGATGTGCTTAAGTAGAATCTGTACAGATGGGAGTTTGAGGTATATTTGCTTTTCATTGCCATCTCTTTTAGCAGTGTCACTAGACTTGCAGCAGGCTCTCGGGTTGTTTCAGGAGACTCTGATGTTTCTCCTTATATGTTTCATAACTGTCTTCATTGAGACAAGCGTGGCATGTAGGAAAATCTTGAGTAACTTACCTGGTTTGAAATGGGGCAAGGAGCAGCAGTGGAGTATTAACCTTGATAAGTCCCAGTGCTAAGAAGTCCCTAGGAGCCTTTTTTTCTCAAGCAGAGAGAGAAACTGATACATCCTGACTGCAGCAGCAAGTGATACAGGAAGAACAACAGCAGTAAGAGAAATCTAGTGAAGTCCCTGCTCTACTTTGGCTGTGTTGTCTGCATAGCTGAGCACCTTTGGGAGTTGTTCTTGCTCAGGGAGCTGAATCTGCTATGGATGTGTGCATGGTTTCATATGGCTGGGACATGTACTCTCCCATACCATCTGGACAAGAACCAGCCCTGCTTTGGCAGGTCCATGCTGCAAGAGCAATTGGATGCTTCTTGTGGCTATCTTGGGCTTCTGCAGAACCAGACAAACTTCTTGGGCAAAGAGTTTTCTTTTTTTCCTTTTCCATCCTCTCCTCCTAAACCTAACTGATGCTGACAGAGGAAAAACAAGTGCTTTTAATTGCATCTTTCTGCTCATTTCATTTCAGTTCATGTTTGATTTGTTGGCCAAAGCTAGGCAAAATGCTGCAGATACAGTGGCACAGACAAAAAGAATGATCTAAGCATGATGGTGTTAGTACAGGTCTAGAAGGGTTGATCCAATTTCCCTCTCTGTCACAGACTTCCTGTGCTGGCTTGCAAAATTCACAGTTTCTCTGTGCTTTAGTTCCTTGTCTGTGAAATCACGATCAAATTAGGTGATGAATGGATTTTTCAGTTCAATGACCGAACTGTAAAATCAAAGGCAGAGGTAAGGATTTGGTTCAGAACAGAAACTTGTCAGTAAATGAGACTGAACAAACACAAAGGCCACTCTGAGTCAACTTGGAGTGTTTCATTCAGTCTGAAATGAACGGTTGTGATTCACTTACATCTATATTAAAAAGAAAAAAAACTTTGACAAAAAATATTGCGTTGAAATGCAAATATAATTTTTGCATGAAAATTTTGAATGAAACACTGCCATTGCCAAACAGTTCTGCGCTTTTCTGTTTTATACTTCAGGCCTTTATCCTACATAACATTATTCACCAGGGCTGAAGAGAGAGTTTTTCTGCCTCTGAAGTATTACTTTCCTGTTTAGGCAAACAGAAATGACAGTAATAAATTATGTAGCTTTATACAAGCTTATGTTGTTCTGGCATAAATGTTTAATTGCTTAAAACAGTCTATGTATGCGTGTGTTGGAGGGGTATGAAGGATGAGATCACCTGGTTATCTCACATAAAGGTATTTGAATCTGGATGAAGAAGTAGGTAAACAGTTTTCTTCCTCCCAACGGTAATTCTTGATCTGGAAAGAAGCCTTCCGTACTGGTGGAATGGTCAGTTCTGCTAATCCAAGACCTGAGTTTGATGGCAATTCTGTCTTTAATTTGGTCTAATCTCAATCCTGCTAACATTAAAGCGAGTTTAATTATGAGCAGAATTGGCCTCTTCTGTGTGACCTTGATGAGTCACTTAACCTCTCTGTGCTTCATTTTTTTCCCCTCATTGATTAAATAAGGAATCATTCTTCTTTCTTCACAAGGGTGTCTTTCTGTAGAATTGACTCAGTGTTTGCAAAGTGCTTTGAGATAATTTCTCTCTGCAGACCTTCAGTAATATAACATCCTGAACAAATTCAGGTTGGTTGAGCACCTGGTAGATCCAGGAGATGGGACTAAGAGCAGTTACCATGCTGTCATCTTTCGCTTCTATGTCTTTTGCCCTCTATTTTTATGCTTTATTAATGAGAATTAGCTTTTATACGAACTATTAATGATTAAGAGGGTGTTTGTGAAATGATGTGCCATTAAAATATAAAGGACAAATAAGTTGTCTTTTTTTTATTTTATTTTTTAACTGTGGGTAGGTAAAATCAGAACCTAAGATAATCTATGTAATAGAATCATAAGGGCAATGTATTACCTAGCAATGCTGGAATAAACTAATAACAGTTTTCTTGTTAAAAGACTAACTTCACTGGACCTAAAGGGTTCTATTCCTTCCATGCAGATATTTCAGTACTAGTGTTTCCACTAAAAGTAAAACTGGAAGAGTATCTGGAAAAGCAAAGACAGAGAAACAGTCATTTGTATGAGCACGTGACACAATAACAACTTCAGAAATCACTGTAGTGAGTTCTGAACAATGTGTAAAATGGAAAAATCCCACCAGAGGCTGAGAGCGGAGAAGAACTATATGGCCACATGGAAACTGCTGTGTTGTAATTTTCCATGCAGACACAGCATCTTTAGCCTTCTTGGAAAGAGGAGTCCCAGGGATGCTGTAGGTTGCCCACCTTCCTCTATAATGAACCTGCTTACTGAGAGCTAAATGAGAGCTATGCATGCACCTGAAGGAGGATTCCTCTTCACCCTACTAGAAAGGGCACTGGTGGCAATATGTGAGTTACACAGAAAGAGAATAAGTACATATTATATTCTGGAATTTCCTTTTTTCTTTTTAAGATGTTTGAGAACATATGCATCTAACTGAGAAGTAATTTCTTCCCCCTTTACTTTGCCAGTGATTTCTTTGGTTCAAGCTTCATGCTGGCCATAAAACAGGCCCTGTATCTAGTATTGAT
>PPHD01017212.1:0-15162 GCA_002909625.1 Bambusicola thoracicus
CGGGCGTCGGGCTGCGCGCTGAGGCTCCGCGCCGTGTCGGGGGTTTCCGCAGAACGGCGCACGACGGGGGCAGACAGCCCGTCCCGCCGCACGGCGCACGCGGTGTGGGGGCGGCCCTCCGGTACGCACCTCTGTGCGCGGACGGGCAACGAAATGAACAACGGTCGCTGTCGCGTTACGTCTCTCCCCGATTTTTTAGACTTACTCTTTTTTTTTTTTCCTTTTTTTCTTTTTCCCGGTGCCACACCGCCACTCGGCTGAGAGTGCTCCCGGGGTCACGGACTGGCCAGGAAGGGTAACAGCCCCGTGCTGTGTTATGTTCCTTTCCGTTCCCTTACCCTGCGCCGAGCTTACGTTTTGCTTTTTTCTTCCTTTTCACGAACATCACCGAGGCAGCGCTCGGTGTGAAGCGGGCGGTTACACTGACGGGTTAATTGTTAATTAACTGCTGGGACCCGAGTGTCCGTGTGATCCCCGCTGCGCCCGTGCGCCTCCCTCCACCCCCGAACGCCCCGGGCAATGCACACACGCAGGCGATGTACAGGAATAGAGTTTATTTCTCTCGTTCGGGCTCTCCGCCCGCTCGGGTGCCGTTACTCTACCGATCGCCCTCCGAATAAATAACGCGGCACGCGGGGATGTGCGTGTTATTTACACGCTGGATGCAGAGACACACAACAACCGCTGTACAGCGCGCGGCCACGGGCATATCCCCCGCGCCCGACCCGCGGCCACGCACAGCGCGGGGCTCCCGCAGCCCCGGCATCAGTCGCCGGCCCGCAGCCACGGGCACTTCCGCGCCACCTCCGCGGGCAGCACGAGCGGCAGCGCCGCGGCGTTGAACGACACGAGCAGCCGCAGCTCGGCCATGCAGTCCCGCAGCCGCGTACGCCGGTAGCCGCTGAGCCGCAGGTCCAGAGGGCAGCGGTGCTGCAGCAGCCGGTCCGCCAGCCCCACGCTGGCCGCGGCCAGCAGCGACGGAGGGTACTTGGTGAAGGCGTAGTCGGCCAGGCTGATCTCCGCTACGCCCCTGGCCAGGCTCCCCGCGTCCGCCGCTTCCCCGGGGTCGGCGCCCGGCGCCTCCAGCCGCACCCGAGTGAAGTACTCCAGGAAGAAGCAGACGGTGGGCGCGCCCAGGCTGAAGCCCAGCTTGTGCAGGACGATGCACTCCAGGTTGCAGAGCTGCTGCCCGCTGAAGGCGCCGCAGCAGAGGGCGAGGAGCTGCTTGACGCTGGGGGGGCGCACCTCCACCTGCGGGGGGAGGGACGGAGCGAGGAAGAGGGGCTGCCGGGGCGCGAGGGCGGCCGGCTCTCACCCGCTCGGCCGTACCTGCTTGCAGGCCAGGAGCAGCGCCGTCACCCCGAGCAGCTGGAAGCAGTCGGCGGCCACCGGGGTGGTAGCGAGGAAGCGGTCGAGGATGTTGACGGTCAGGCAGAGCGCCTCGAAGGAGTAGCCCAGGTCGCGGTGCACGGGGATGAGCCAGCTGACCAGCCGGCAGCGCGCCTCCGCCGTCACCTGCGCCGGGAGAAGCGGGATGAGCGGGCCGGGCCGGGCCGGGGCCGGGCCCCGCGCTCCCCGAAGCCCCCACCTGCGGCTGCCGGGCGAGCGGCTCCCGCGGCTGGAAGCGGCTCTCCAGCCCCTTGCGGGAGCGGTACCAGCTCTCCCCGTACTCGCGGAAGGCCTGCAGCTCCAGGAGGCTCTCCCCGCTCGTCGCCGCCTCCTCCCGCCGCTGCCGCCGCCGTTTCAGGAGCACCGGGCAGTGCCCGGGCCCGAGGCCGCCCTCCAGCCCCTGCGGGGTGGCGTCCGGCCGCCCGGCCGTCGCCGCCACCATGGGCGCCACGCCGCGAGCCGCGTGCGCAGCGGAGGCGTCCGAGCGGCAGCGCCGCGCCGGCGGTATTTGAGCGCCGGGAGGCGGGGGGGCGGGCAGCGGCAGGAAATCGGTCTCCAAAACAAAACCCACAACACGGCCGAGGAGGAGCCGGGCCGCCGCGGCTCCCCGCACCTTCGCACCCCTTCCAGGCGACCGGGATGCGGCTGAGAGCCGCGCGGTGGCGAGCGAGGCAAAAGTATAAATATGGGGGGGAGTGGCAGGTTGATTACATCGCCTCGCCGCGATCTCGCAGTGCCAGAATGCGTTATCTGCTTACCATGGGTGGTGGAACACTTAAGTGCTGGGAGAAGCATTTAGCAGAAGCCACCTGGTCGGTCAGCACGAGAGGATCTCTACCTAATGACGGTCCTACCCAATCCGGCTCCCTACATACTGTAGAGGGAGATAAGGTCCCTGTAGTACATGTAAAGAGCATGTTGGGAAAAACAGTTTGGGTCCTTCCAGCCTCTGGGAAGGGCAAACCTCCCCCTGGAACTGTTTTTGCCCAGGGACCTGGGTGCACCTGGTGGGTGATGCAGAAAGATGGGGATGTTCAATGTGTGCCATAAGGGAATGTGATGCTGGGGCAGTGCAGTCAGTAATTCCATGTATATATTTATAGACACGTGTGTAATGCGTTTTTAATTACTGCTTGTTTCTATATAGGTATATATATAAAGCATGATGTAGTGATGTAGAATAAGGGGTGGAATGTCATGGTTTTATGATTTTTGTTAGCAGTATTCCACATCATAACCTCACGTAAAGCACAGGGAAGTGAAGAGTGAGTAGTCCAGTTCCGTGGCCTGGCTTCCAGCTAGCTGGTTCTCAGAAGAGAAGGACACGGACACAGGCAGATCTACACAACTCCGTGACAGCCTGACAAATGCTTTGAGGGAAAACAACAGTGTAGTAAAAGTATTTATTAAATAAATGGAACAGAAAGAAAATGTATCCATTGAAAAGAGCACAGGCACAAAGTTGCTCGCATACTCTGCATACGCAGAAAGCCACCGCGATCCTTTTGTTTTAAATCCCCATTAAGTTTTAAGATGAGCACAGTTATCTGCAATACCACAGTTGGACCCGTTCCATCTGTTTTGCAGAGACCGTTGATCACTCCCCATGCAGTCACCAATTCCTTAGTTATTACAATAAATCCCTGTATTAACAACTGAAGAAGAGTTTACAAAGCAGGGCATGCTGGGGAAAACGCAAAGAATTCCTATCAGCTTCAACATTACCATACGTAAATGGAATCAAAAAGCCTGTATTCACCATGATTAAACAAAGGAGAAAAACCTGAAGGACAAATAACAGTCTTGCTGGGATTTAGCCATTTCAAGATACCAACCGATGTCTGAAATTCAAATCCAAAAGAAACAGGAGTTTAACAGTTGTCCAACTACTGAAACGTATCTCCAATTCACATGTCCAAAGGAGAGAAATGAAAGACTTCGACTAGAACAAAACCCAGGAAATCATTCGCTTGATATTTGGCCATCGGGGATGCAGATTCGACTTTATCTTCCAGGAATGCAATTTATAGTTTTTTTTAAACCTACACTGCTACTACAGAAAAGAATGCATCTAAGGAACAGAGTGCAAAACTGAGGCATGAAGATCAAACTCGAGCAGCTAGAAGAACTTCAAGTGCTGTAGACTTTAAAAATAATGCATCTCTGTCTTTTCCATGAAAGCTGGAACACCGTTAGCTTATCACCATTCATAAAGGATAGCAGATGGATTACTTTTACCTCAGAGGCCCTAGGAAAGCATTACGACTTGCCCTTTTCCAGGATGAAGTATAAGCTACTGCTCACAGATCAGTGTACTACTATCTCATGGTTCCCCTTTAGCACAGCACTACCAGTTCTCCTTTCATCATCTAACTGGGTATCTCTCTATATTTTCCTTGGTCTCTTTCAAGATCATATATGTTCCTCATTGCCTCCTAAAAACAGGAAGACACCGCTAACCTGCTGCATGGAACCCGTACTTCTCAAATGAAATAAATCTGCACTATGCAACTGTCTGTACATACAGAATTACTGCTTAGAGTGTAACTGCTGCATGGTAAGAGGTAACAGTTTCTCTACTTTAACAGCTGAGATCCCGATCTGAAATTCTCACTTCATTGCTGTAAACAGTGTAAGAGGATCTGTTTCATTATGCTATCTGGTTAAGGACTATTCAGTATAAAAGCAAGAAAAAACAAAAGAATTTGTGTCAGGGGAGAGTGGGGTTGGGAATTAGGAAAAGGCTCCTCCCAGAGGGCAGTAAGGTGCAGGCAGGCTGCCCAGGGCAGCGGTCATAGCACCAAGCTGACCGAGTTCAAATTGTATCTGGACAACACACTCAGACATGGGCTCTGAATTTTCCATATTCTATGATTCTGTGGAGTTCAACATGCAGATGCACAAAAATTAAGGAACAAGTTAACAGATTAATGAAGACCTGAGGTCTTAAGCCACTGATTTTTATTTTTTTTCCCCCAGCCATTTAAGGAACTGCTCCAGTTTAGCACTAAAGAGAGTCAGCCTGAACCTTATTAACCAAGAAGAGATAAACTCAGTCATTATGAGCATTATGAGATCTAAAAGGGCTTGTGAGACTATACAAAGATCATTACAGGGTATGAGAGGGCTTGTGGGAAAGCAAAACTTATTCCACTGCCTCCAGGGACAGCCCAAAGGCAGAAAGAAACAAGGATCTGGGTGAATGGGGAAGAACAAGTGCGAGAAACACAAAGGAAGGAGAGATGGGCTGGTGGTCACTCCACGTGTTTGGCTGAGCCCTGTACCTGAACATGGTACAACTATCTTCTTGTTACAGCATTTTTCAAAATTGTAAACCATGCAGAAAAGAAGATATCTGTAAGACATGTTGCTTTAGTACTACATATTCATAGCTTAAAAAAATACTTGCAGAACCAGCGTATGAAATATCTGTCTTCTGTTTGCATGTACCTACTGGAGCACTACCCTACTGAGATTCAAGACCCAATTTTGAATTATTAGTACCGTGTGCATTACCATGACCGTGTTATGATCAGTGTAACAGAAGCAAAGAAAACTGGAGTTGGCCACAGCCATTTTTATATAAAAGAACCTGCTTTCATCATTCATCTCCAGCTTGGAGACTGGGACCCAGGAAGGAGGAGGTGAACGAACCAGGTGAATGAATAGCTATGTGGATGGTGCCACACTCAGGGCTTTGGGTTCTTTGATCTCAGTCATACTTTCAAGGGACAGAGAATGTAGATATTGGATGGGACATAACTGAACAGGTGGGGCAAGAATGTTCTGGGCAGTATGCTGGCTGGACTTGTTAACAGAGCTTTAAACTAGATTCAGCAGCGGAAGTAAATGCAGTTCTGAGTAACGGAAGACTCAAGGTACACTGTCACTCTAGGAAGAAGCAGTGAAAACGCTCACTGAAGTCCTAAAGGAATTCAGGAGGGCTCCTCTTAGAAAGTAATGTGACAGATAGCCCAGTGGAAGCGTATCTACACCAGTGTGTGCAGCGTGGGAAGCAAGCAGAAGATGGAAGCCATGCTGTAACTAGAAAACTATAACCAGATTGCTACCATGGAAATGCAGTGGGATAAAATGCACAACTGGAACAACGCAGTTCAAGAGCTGCAAGATTTTTAGAAGATAAAGACAAGGAAAAAGGGAGGAGATGCCCTCTATGTTAACAAATGGATAAACTGCAAGGAATTGCCTCTGAGAAACAGCCAGGATCAGGCTGAGAGGTTGTGGGCAAAAAATTTAGGACTGGAATAATAAAGGACACTAGGCCAACTGATCAAGAGTAGTCTGTTAAAAAAGCCTTCATGCTTCAGAAGATAACTTCCTGGTATTCCTGACAAAGAGCAGAGACAATATCCTGAACTTCAGAAGGGCAAAATTCCATCTGTTCAAGGAATTACTGGATGGGATCCCCTGGGAATCCCCTGTCCCTAAGCTGCCCTCAGGGACAAAGGAATGGAACAGAGCCAGCAGCTTCTAAGAATGCTCTTCTGAGCATGCAAGAACTCTCCATCCCCAAGCATACATAATCAAACCAAGGAGGCAGGAAAACAGCATGGCTGAAAAAAGACCTGCTGGTAAAACTGAGGGATAAGAAGAAAATGCACAACCAGTGGAAGCAGGGAATTGTAGCCTGGGAAGAGGACATGGACACTGTCCATGTATGTGTAGAGGTAAGACGTGAAAAAAATAAAGATTCTGTAGCTATATTTGTCAGAAGAGAAAGCCTAATAAGGAGAGTGTACCCTCTCTGACAAATGAGAAGGGGTAACTGGCAACAACACATGTGGAAGGCTAATGTGCTCAAACAACTTCTTTGCTTCAATCTACACTGGTTGTCAGCCTTCCCACATCCCTTACATCCCTAAATTTCTAAGCAGGGAACACAGACTCTTGCACTTTACGTGGAACTCCAAGACCATCTGATGAAACTCAACAACAGTTTGGTACCCAGTCCTGAAGGAAATAGCTGATGCAGTTGCCAAGCCACGCTCCATCATCTTTGAAAACTTAAGGCTGTCTCTTGTAACTGGAAAAAGTAAACATCACTCCCATTTTTAAGGGTGGAAAGTAAGACCTAGGGAACTACAGGACAGTGACACTCAAACCTGTGCCTGGGGAGATCGTGAAACAGAGCCTCCTGGAAGCCACGTTAAGGCATGTGCAACTCAAGGACATGACAGGAGACAGTCAGTACAGCTTCACCAAGGGCAGATGATGCCAGATCTGCCTGTAATTCAAAGGGATGTACAAGCATATGAAGTGGGCCCAGACTAACATAATGAGGTTCAACAAGTGCAAGGTGCTACACCCAGTTCAAGGGAATCCCAGACACACATACAGACTGGGAGAATTCATCAAGATCAGCTCTGAAAAAAAAGGACTTAGGGGTTCTGGTGGTTGAAAAGTTTGAGGCAAGCCAGCAATGTACACTTGCAGACAAGACCAACTGTATACTGGGCTGTATTAAAAGGGGGGTGGCCAGCAGGGTGAGGGAGGTGATCATCCCCTCTGCTCTGCCCTTGTAACGCATCACCTACAGTACTGCATCCAGGTCTGGAGCCCCCAGCAGCATAAAGACATGAAAATGTTGGAGCAAACCCAAAGGAAAGCCATAAAGATAAGAGAAATGGAGCGTCCCTCCTCAAATAAATGTTGAAGGAGTTCAACAGCCTGGAGAAAAGAAGGGTCTGGAGAGACCTCATTGTAGCCTTCCAGTACTTAAAGGGAGCTTATAAACAGGAGGGAAATCAACTTTTTATGTGGGTAGATAGGACAAGGGGGAATGATTTTAAACTAAGACAGGGGAGGTTTAGGTTAGATATTAGGAGGAAGTGTGAATGCCTCATCCCTGGTTGGATGAATCAGGGCTCTGGGCAGTCTGATCTAACATATGGCAACCCTGCCCACAAGAGGGGAGTTGGAACTAGGTATCTCTGAAGTCCCTGCCAACCAAAGCCATTCTGTGATTCCATGATCATTCATACATTCTGATAAATGGCGCTGGCATAAAAGGATAAACTTATTAATCTGTACACATTCATCTTTGAAGATGACATAGAAATGTAACTTCTATGTAGAAATCATGCAGCCTTCTCACATCATAACTGGCATTAACCACACTTATCATTTAAATACTTTCATTTAGTGTTGGAGTGTGTATTTCTCCTGGCATTACCAAGGCTCTGGATTCTTACTTAGGTCCAGTTTCAGTTACCATTCTCTGTTTTTATCAGTTCTTTGATGATGTGTAAAACCTTATCATCTAGGAAAGAAAACACAAACACAACAGTAAGTTAAAAAAAAATAATAATAAGCTTAAAAACAGATTCCCCCTAAAAATCACAGAAAATTGAAGAAAAATTGATTTTTTTAGGTTATGGTGGACTCACGTAAGACAATAACCATCTGGGGAGCAAGCCAGCAAATTCTGCCCACAGGATGCAATTAGCAAGTTTAAATAAAAAAGCCATAAGCTGGTTTCATGGTCATCTCAGTATTTCACAAAAGAAACTGAGAAAAATGACTGTGCAACTCCAGATACATTAGGATACTGCAGCTCACTTCCTCCCCATCTACAGTATTCTTCTGAACAGCTAGTATTCAAAAGCTTCAGCTGTGCTCCTCCATCCCTTACCTCAGGGAGCAGACATGCAATTTCACCATTATCCTAAATTGTGAGATAACTTACATAACACTTGAAATTCATCCAACGCGTCTCTTTCTCTTTGGAGAAGTATATTTCACCATGTACTACCACCATCTTGATATGATATGTTTAAAATAACAGTTGCGCAGATCACCATGCATCTTCATATGAGCTTAATAATATATAGGAACTGCACTGAACTTTTGAATTTCTCTGAAGATAATGACATTATGTTCAGGTTACTCTAACCCCGTTGGAGGTGTAGAGTACTAACACTTCACCAGATCTGCCACAAGGTCCATTTAGTGAATACTATAACAGCAATGCAGTAATAAAGTTACCTTCAAGCGACATTTTAGGATTTTCAAGCTTCTTCTGTAAGACAGACTCTATAAGAACTCTCAGTTGTTTGAAAATTACTGCTATCTTTACAGGAGCCTATAAAGAACAGAGAAGACTAACATTTACACTACTGCCAAAGGTATTCTATACAAAAACACACACAAAAGGGACTACCTCACATACACTGAAGTCTATAACAGTATTCCTACAAACATTAAGCACATGCACTGTTCACTGGTTTTAAGTGTATGGACAGAATATCTGTGAAGTAACTAGGCTTACACTATGCCCTCTAATCTGTTTGCAACTGTTGTTTGTAACCTCACAGTCTAAAGAACAGCAGAATGTTCCCATACATACCAAACAACCAGCATACAATGAATTTATTAACTGGTATCCATATCCTCCTTTTTTTTCTAATTGTTTTCTTTTTTCCCAGGGCTAAGCTGAAAGCACTTGTAGTTTACAGGTTTCTTTGAGTGTAGCACAGGGCCCACAGGAGCACAGAATGTTCTAATCAAGTAACTACTGTTTGCCACTTAATAGAACGCAGAGGATTTTGGCATGTGACCTGTTTGAGTTAGTCTACAAAAAATACAGTAAGAAAATGCATTCAGTTTTTCCATTCCCAAATAAATCTGAAATTTGGAAGATAAACCATCCCAAATCAACCAAAGAGGTATTTTCCATTCGGATTTTTTTTTTTTCTTTCAGCAACAAAAATCAAAATAAGTAGTGTTTCAAAGATAAACAGGTGCCTACAAACTTGCAAGACTGCAGGGAAGGGCAATTCATAATAGCACACGTGCTCCATGGAAGCAAGGTTTAGTTTCTATTTCAAATACCTTCTCTGCAAGAGCACTGACTTTCTTCCTGAAGAGAGGGAACTGATTTGTAATAAGCTGCACATTATTAGACTACTCCTTCACCTGCTAGCTGTAAAGATTTCACTGCACACAGATTTTCCCATCATTCCCTTAAATTCTCTCCTTTTCCTCCCTCCCTCCAACCTACATAAACGGTATTCAAAAGCAGGACTTCAAGACTGAACATTAACTGTGTCATGCAGAAGTCAATGGAACCATAAAAAGTAGTCACCCCTCCAGCACACCTGAAAATGGATCCAGCCATCAACTGTCAGGAGACGCTCCCGATGCTGGACTTCAATATCCCCACCAAAAAGCAAAATGGGAAAGGGTGATATTAAAGTGGTCTCTCTCAAGTACACTTTTGCGTACCTCACCTATTTATAAAGAAACATGACAATTAAAACAAAACAAACAGAAATCCCTAAGATCTACATAATCAAATTTAAGTACTTCTTTTTCCTTTAACAACCCAATCCTAACAAAATTATTGTACACAATAGTTGGTGGCAATTCACCTCCTCTATACCACAGAAGACATAACATTTAAACCACTTTGAGTGACCAGGAAACTGGTTAAGTGCTACAACTTCCTTGTTTAAAATTTAAATTTCATGTCTCTCTTCTGGTTAAGGCTGTGATAAATATCATATGTTACTTCTGGCTTTGGAGCCTCTCATGAGTGGGAAGAAAGAACTGGAAAAAAAAAAAAAAAGGGTGTACTTTCACACAGAGTAGTCAGTTTTCTTTGTTTCAGTGTTCACAGAATAATGGACATCAGAAATATTAGATATTATTAAGGACTCTTAAAGATGAACCAGATATTCACATACATTTAACACTAGCATACGTTATTTAACCTTAGATGTGCAATGCCACTTTTACACTATCAAATACATTCACTATTTTCCTAGTCAACTCTTTGATAGAGCCATAACATTACCTTCTCCTGGTAAAGAAGCCATCCATATACCTGTAAGTCTCGATTTACTGAGGAGGGATGCACTTGTGCTTTACCCTGAGCAGTTTCTACCAGGCATGCCAGCTTCTCTGTGATGTCCACGGATTTTGTATATATGATTTTTCCTACGTTGTCATACAGCCCTGCAGTCAACACAGCTTTAAGAAGAGCAATTTCATGGAGAGACAGGGATTGTGTGCCTCCACTTCCATCCAATCGATGTTGAGTTGTAGGTGCTGTGAACCCTGCTGCTCTGACCACCCTTATGAGTTCTTGCTTCACATCCTGAAATTAGTAAAGTAATAATAAAACTCTAAATTTGAAACAGGTTCATACTGAAATCTGTCCTTAAGAGGTTAAGTAAGACTGTGCCTTATCTTTCAAACTGAGTGACTGATCTCATTTAAGAATGAGACAGTGTTAGTATTTTAATTCATAAATTTTTTACTTTCTGATGGAAATAAAGACAATTTTTTCCAATGCAAGTAACTACAAAGATGTACACCAACAATGAGCAATGAATGCAAGTGCAGGCACAGCTACCTGAATTGAGAGTATGCATTTCACAAGTCCCTTCTTGCTGACTTGTTTTGGTCTTTTGTGGTCTTATCTACAACGGCTACTCCGAAAGTAATGCCTCCTATTTTATTATGTTGGCCCGTGACAGAGGCCAATGATGGTGATATGGCAGTAGAGATTCTCAGCAATATTCCATTAATTTTGTTGCTGTGCAACAGACCACAGCAGAGGGGCAGTCTGACAAAATAGCATCTGACATGGAAATGCAGATGAAGAAAAGGTGCGTCACTGAACTCCTCCATGTGGAAAAGTTATACTCTGACATTCATCAGTGCTTGTTGAACATTTATGGAAACCAAACAGTGGATGTGAGCACAGTGAGGCAGTGGGTGGTGAATTTCAGTAGTGGTGACAGTGGGTTGTCTCCACTGGTAGAGATCTTTACAACCACAGAATGCAGGCTGTTGTATGTACATAACTGGTGGAAACACACAGCTAGTAGTGGAGTATGCTAAAAAGTATTGTTCTATAGCTGAAAATTTGCTATATCAAATAGTGTTATTGTGCTCTTTGCACCTGTTGTAGTTCCCATGAAAATCAAGAGGAAGCATTAGTTTCAGTGACTTACGTAAATAAGAACTGTGATATATCATCATTTTAAAAGGGTAGGATGTTTTCAGGGGTATCAAATGCAGAGCATAATTATTTCAATTACCTCCAGAGTTAAAAGTGAAGTTCTATTAAGGAAATTTCTTCGACAGTAAGTCATTTCAGCACGATGTCCTCCTTCTTGACGAGCCTTTTTCCACCTAAGGAAAAGATCCATCTTACTACAGCAAAAAGGATAGCATTCAAAGTACAGTAATACTCCCTCCATATTTGCACTAGGATACTCAATACTCAGATCAACACAGCAAAAAGACCAAAAAAATCCTTTAAACACAGGATAAAGAGAACCAGTATGCCAATGGTACACGAGCAAGCATATTTTAAAGAACACGGTACCAAGCAAATTATGCTTTTGTGTTGCTGTGCTTAACAATCTACTGTTATTCTGATGAGAAAAGCTTCAGGTGCAACCCCTCAAAAGAAGGTGCTTCATGAAGACGATTTCCAGAATCTCATTACCTGTGTTACTAGCATTTTGTCATAAGAACAAGAAAATATCACTTACCCCAGATAAGCATTGTAGATGGTTAGATGATCTGAGACTGCCAGTGCTATAGATGATTTTGCAAGATCTGCTTCATCTTTCCGACCAATTGGTGTAGTAAATGGTGATTTTTCTGTCATAACAGCAGCCAAAGTTGCCTGCAGTTAGTAAAGCATAAAACACTTCAGAGTATTGTACTGTAATATTACAGATGTACCACATAAATAACTTTAAATTTTCTTTTACATTAGTATTTAATAATTTCTGATTAACTTATTTATATTAAAGACAACTTACACACTGTCTAATATATAGTGATAAAAACTGAAGTATTGAATCTCAAAACTCACATGAAATGGTTCGTCATGTGACAGGAATATCCAATATGATACAGTGACAGTCAACAGATTGAACAACAGCTGGTTTAGATTACACCATATTACCAGGAGAATTTTTGATTTACAGAACAATTTTGATTTTCAGATCTCAACAGCTAACATACTCATGCATTCTCCAATTTGCATGCATCCAGGATTAACTGAAAGCGTAAACTACACTACAGTGCCCACGTCGTAAGTTACCAGGCCAAGTTAATTTGCAGTAACTTTCTATCAGAACACCGTTAGCCTGCATCAGCTGCAAGCAAATCCAGACTGGTGTTATTCATATTTAAGAGTTTCTTCTACAAGCATCATACCCCCTGGCATCATAACTGTGACAGACCAAGTTTGATTACTCTCCTATGAACAGCAACTGGAGTTTAAGAACATTGACATTATATTCTCCCTCCAGGATATTCAGCTTCCTTCACCTTAAATAAGGCATTTAAATTTCATATTTCATCCTTTCAGCATACCATTTTCTAATAAACTGGATTAAACAGTTAACATTTTCTAAACAAACAAACAAAAAAGACTAGTATGGAAATAATTTAGATAAGCATGGCAATATTTGTTTACTCACCACAGGATCCAAGCAGCCAAATATAGCACCAAATATAAGCATTTTGCCAATTTTTACATTGACAGGAAGGGCTGCAAGGTGCTGGCCCAATGGAGTCAGTCTGGGCTCATTTAACTGACAAGCCCCTATTTTCCTTAACAGGTTCATTGCATTACCAATTACTTGTGGTTGTGGTGGATCTAATGCTCTGGAAAGGAAGTCTTCAGGAGAGCCAAGGTTGCATTTCTATAGAGCAAATAAGCATAAATTTCAGAAGGAAGTCTACCAAAAATTAGGTGAAAACAAAGATAGCAATTTAACAAACTTTTACAGCAGCTACACAGGAGAATGGAAAATTTGTTCTTGCAGCCAAAAACCCATGTTCCTTCTTCTCTTAACCAATCTCTTGGTTAGAAGAATGAAGATGCCTCCCTACACTAAGTTTACATAACATCATTGTACAGAAAGATCAGTACGGCATGAAGACTGATCAGAGAAGTGTTATCAGCGGTCAGAAGTAAGCATCAGATTGGCAAACGTGCAGAGACACAATTCAACCTATGGGCACTAATTTGCAACCAAAGTGAAACTGTTTGCTTCAACCTAGCATTTTAAATACAAGCACCTTACAAATGCTTGGCAATGCAATTCTCAGATCGAAAACAGTGGTGGGGAAAAAATTCATTCTTCTGCAGTAGTTTTCCCCATGCACTTACTCAGGATGAGAGAAATAGGCATGGAATTGTTTCTTTCAGCAGATATTAGTTCAAAGGATATTTAACGGAATTTGTGTTTGCAATTAGAAGTGGAGTACCATCAGATGTAGTTCTCTCTCATTCAGCAGGCTCTGGATTCTCCATGAGGGTGAAACTCTGCTAAATTAAGGCAGTCTTAGCAAGCCCCTTTTTAGCTAACAAAGTTGCTAATTTCAGAACTAAAACCATACCATAATATGAAGGCATAATTCCTCCAAAGGCACACGTAATATTTCTGGAACTGAATACTCCATGAAACTTTCAAACCTGCAATATCAAAAATAAAGGATCAAGGATATGCAGTTTAGCATTAGAATTCAAGTTGTAACCTCAGGTTTCAGATGCTCATTCTTTAAGAATACTCTTTTAGGGAACGTCAAGGTCATGTATTCTAATGCATGGATAAGCTGCTCATTAAATTAAGGCATGCAGTATCCTGGAAGGCAGAGCTGCAGTGAAAATGCAGAAAAGGCAGTAAAGAGCCAATTTTCAAAACAAATTCTTAAAATGCAGTACTCTCAAATTGAAATTGAAGTTTTATGTGGCTAAAATGCACATTTCACTGATGATTTCAGAATACTTTCAACTGAAATTCAGGTTAAGGTAAAGTTACAGTAAGGTAAGGGGTCTGCTGCTCTGGAGAAGCAGGAAATATGTTATTCCTCTGCAGTAACACTAGCTTCATGTGCCATGCAATTTGACTTTTTCTCTTATCCATGTAGGAACCATTTCAGAAGCTCACAGATCTGCCTGACAAGATTAAAAAAAATTCAATGTTCAGGAGATAACATTTGTATCTGCTTGGTGCAGGGCAGCAGACAGTTCCTAAAGTCCCATAACAGCATGTTTCTACTTTCACCTTTTAAAAAATGTTAGAAAATATTTACATTAAAGATGCATAGAATACAACTTACTATAAAAAAAGGAAACCAAAATTAAGACTAGTTAACACTTTATTGAAGATCTTCAACTTATTTGCACTTTTGCAGTTGACTTTCTAGTTTGCATAACAAAAATAAACTTCAATGAAACCTCTGTTTTTCTCAGAACAAAGACAATGGTATTTGTGTCATTTACTAAAACAGTGTACAGTACCTGTCTCTTGTGTACATTCGGAAGCAGAATCCATCCCTAACACGCCCAGCTCTTCCTTGGCGTTGCAAAGCACTAGCTTTGCTAACAAAAGTCTCCTCCAAGGAACTCATCTGACTGCTTTCATGATACCTTAAAAGATTATAAAGCAAGTGCCAGTTCAGATTTCAGAATTAAAATTTTGATGTATATTTAATAATTGACTAAAAATAACCATCTATTAAATACTAGTAAATATAGTCTCACTTGAGAATATGATGTTCAGTTTGAAAACTAAGTATACCTGGGGGAAACTGAGTATCATAGAACCTTGGATATAACTGATGAACAGAAGTGTAAAATCTGGGAAAGAGCTGTAGCATTGGTTTACCAAGTTCATCTCCCTAGCAGTTTAGAACTGGTTCATACTTGTGGCAACCAGGCATGGACTCAGATGTGAACGATCCAGATTGTTTATTACAGGTTCTCACATAACTTAC
>PPHD01017213.1:897-15162 GCA_002909625.1 Bambusicola thoracicus
CTCTCCTCTTCCTCCATATCCACCCTATGGGCTAGAAAAGAAGGAAAGATGTATGTGTGTGGCAGGTCTGCTAAGAAACCCTCATCATTTAATCTCTCTATGCCTCAGCTTACCCACCTATAAAATGGGCCCAATGCTATTAGCTGTATTTCTCAAGGTTTTTGGAGTTTCTCCTGTTCAACTGATAAGATTCTGTTTCCAAATCAATGGCCGTGAGAAAGAGCAGAGTATGTGAACTCCAGCCTGGAATAAATAACGCCAACATATCAGCATCAGGCATGGACAATGTGAAAAATGCACTTCAAATGAAGTCACCTAAATGTCAGTTAACACCATTCTCCTGTGTATCCCTGCCCAGATTGAACGCAGTGGGAAAACGTTCCACTCCCTAGCTCTCATGGGCTGCTCAGAGATAACGTCCCCATATCCCAGGGCTTGCTGGTAACCCCATATCGGTGTGACAGAGTTGTTCTCAAAGGGCTGAGAGAAGATGACTACATCTGTTATTCTTACTGCTTCCAGGCCACACTGCAGAGCCCGGTGTGGAGAGCTGGCTCTTGGAAACCATCTCTGTTCACGATTAAAAGATATTTTCTTTAGAAAAGACTTGAATGGCCAGCGTGGATTAATTTTTCCTTCTCTGTAATCGAGGTTAGTTAACATTTGCATGTGGTAATCTTTTTCATAAGTTCCTGGACATAAATCACTCGTCAAAGAGAGTCTGGTGGCTTGGAAGCAGGGAACAGCCATCCAAAACACCACTGTGTGGGCCAAGGGTTGTGTGAGCTCTTCTCTCCCCAGCTGTAAATATCAGCAGAAAAACGAGTCCAGCCGTGGTGAATGGCTGGATTCAGTGCAGAGAAATGGCATTTCTGGAGGGGTGGTGTTGGAACTAGAGAACCGGTGCGAGAGGATTTGGGTTCACTCTGTGAAAGTCATCGGGAACTTATTTGTGTGTGTTTTACAGGCTGCCTCCCATCCAAAAGCAAAATGGACATAAAGCAGGCATCAGGCAGCACCACTCCAGCCTGGTCACCTGGTACGAAGCTCATGCATGGCAATAAAACAATAAACATCATGTGGACTCATTGGGCAGAATGTTAAACCGCTGCAACAAATGCATGCACATACATGGACTAAGATTTATGTGCTCTGGGACATACAGGAAAGAATTCCAAGCTAATTAAAGGCATGGCTTTGAGGCAAATTCACAGAATGTCATCATTAAAGCCTTTCCTGAGTAAATGGGTTAGGGTGGTCTGCTGACTTAGCTACACTAGTTTGTATTTTCACCTTGAGCTATATCACACTACCATTCCCATGAGCTCTCTTAGAGCAACTCAGACTGACACAGCTCTGATCTGTGTGTCCAAGGGAACAGATCACAGATAAGTAGTCCCTTGTATGACTACAGAACAGAACAAGGAAGCCAGGACTTGTTTCTGCCCCCAGTTCTGCTCACTGTATTGGGAGCCTCTTCTCCTCACAGGGGAAAAGAATGGACGCTTGGGAGAGTATGTACTTCCAGCTCCCTGCAGAGCATGAGAACACTTTATACCATGGTAAAACCTCCAATCAACACCAGCTAGTGAAGGAAGCTTGAACTGAACGCACTGAACCTGCACATTCATTGGTTTCCTTGCTGGGTTCTCCCCTGAGCACTAGTGAGATCCAACTGCTCACCATACAGTAATGGCAGGACACCCAACACCATCTGAGGGGCTTCCCAGGCATGTATGGATCATATCTGAAGTCTGCATTGCTCATGGGATCTCAGCATCTCATGGGGATATTGGCAGCTGGACATACAACCCCATGAGATGGAGCCCACGTGCATTATTTTAAGCTCTGTAAGCATCACAGGAAAATAACTGTCTCTTGATGGATGTTGCTTTCACCTGGCCTAAAACTCAAACTAGTCCAACAAAAACCTGTTCAACAGGAATTCAATGAGCAATAAAACACATGTTACTGAGTTATGAGACCTAGTCCTGGTCTAGTGTGCTGGGCCTCTTACAGCCCCACTCCACTCCACTAACTAGGCAGAGAGCTACTAAAACATAACCCCAAGTTTATTACGTTAAAACTGCAATAAATCTGTCATGGCCATTCAGGCACTAACATATGACTGTGGAAAATGTGTTGGCCTAAGATTTGATAGCAGCAGATGGGCACATTGCTATTGTTTCATCATCGTAAACTAGGGGGAAACGCTTAGTTACAAGGATCCAAACTCTGCAGGACAGATCTTTGGCTGGTGTAAAGTGGCACAGAGCCAGGAAAATCCATGGAGCTCCCTCAATACAAACCAGCTAAGGATCTCATCCTGCACTTCCCATTGCCATCTCACATGAAGGTAAGAAGGGCCATCCTGGCTCAGGCTGCAGGGTCATCTAATCTGTCCTATCTCTGCCAGAAAGCAGTTTTGTGAAAATAGAACATAAACGACCCTTTCCCCAAATACCATTTTCCAGCTTTTGGCTACTAGTGAGTTAGGGATGTTCTATGCCAAATGAACATAGTCAGTAGCCACCAATGGCTCTGTCTCCATGATTTCTTCTGTTCACTTTTGGAAAAGTGATTCGTATTTGTAAGCATAACAAAGCCACGTGCCAAAGTGCTCAACAGCAAAACTATACAACTTAAGTTAAAAAAAAAAACCCTCTTTATCTGTGTTTTGAAATTGTTACCTGAAAGTTTTTCACCATCTATTCTTATTTGCACAATGAGAAGACGTGCACAACGATCTGTTTTTCATTGCTTCGTGCCACTCATGGTTTGGTGGACATTAAAGCTATCCATTGACATATCATGATCTATTGGCTATTCTATTATGGCCACTCATGCCTTTTCGAAATGGAGACTCCCTATCTATGTATATCATAGAATGGTTTGAGTTGGAAGGGACCCTTAAAGGCCATCTGGACCCACTCCCTGCAATGAAGAGGGACACCCACAGCTCCATCAGGTGCTCAGAGCCCCTCCAGCCTGACCTGGATGCCTCCAGGGATGGGGCACCACCACCTTCCTGGGCAACCTGTGCCAATTCTTCACCACCCCTATCATAAACAACTTTTTCCTTATATCCAATCTAAATCTCCCCTCTTTTAGTTGTAAACCATTTCCCCTTATCCTATCACAACAGGTTTCACTAAGGAGTCTGTCCCCTTCTTTCTTACAGCCCCCCCTTTAGATACCGAAAGGCAGCCAAATATTTAGGACTTATATTTCTCTGACACATAAGCTCTTAAGAGGACAAATGGAGCAAATCATCCAAAGATGGAAAACGCATAAGGTGTTTAAGGTGCGGCCTAAAAATCACTGCGTATTTTAAGCCTACAATTAAACCAGTTGGATGTAAAAAAAAAAAAATGAAAAGACTTGAGAGAGAGTCTGAGTGAGAATGACACCGTGAGAAGAGCTGCGGCACTGCCTAGCGAGTCCTCGTGCCAACAGGACTCACAGGCATCAGGAGATGACTTTGGATCCAGCTGTCAGAGCTCAGCCAGGCATGGAGAGCTACAAGGCATCCCTGGGGCTGGGGAGCACAGAGTGCTGCAGCCAGACGTAAAGGAGGTCCCTCAGCAGAGCTGTGCACGTGTGTTTGCGTGGGTCGAAGGGGCTTGCGTTAGCAGAGGTGGATGGCTGAAACAGCAGGGAACTGTTGTTTTGGTGCACTGCTGTCTTACAGTTCAGTTATTTGCAGAGCGGAGGTAAAATCTGACAGAGAGGTGATATTGTCACAAAGACAATGGTCAGAGAATAACCTCCAGGGGTCGTCTCTGATAAACGCTCTCATAGCAGGTTTAACCCTACTCTGTCCGTTGCCTCTTACCATTTGCAGTGCACCTGCGAGGAGACCCCGGCTCATCTTTTCTCAGGGTCTCTTTTTGGTACCTCCTGAAAAATGTGAGATCCCCCTTTTTGGCTCAGAAGTAGCAGTAATAGCGATGCTGACAACAATAACATTAACAATAATCATAGATTACTGCCACCTACAATAGCAATAATATTAACTGGAAACAATATAAAATGTTCCCCAGAAGCAGAAGGAATACGCAATTTCAGTGGCAGATATTTGCTCTTGCTGCTCCTAGTCCAGAAAATATGTAAGGTTTTGGCCTCTGATCCTTATTAAATCCCTGGAAAACACTGTGGCAAAAACCTTACGATGCTGCCTGCATTTTACTAAGATATTCAAGGCCCCATTCTGCTGATTTTTTTTCTTTTCAAGAGGGTCACTGAATTGTTTTACTGACCAATGACTACGAGCACTGAAAACTCACTGAATTGTTTTATTCATAAAAAGGAGAAAATCAGCGACGTTTTCTATGAACGTGTCTTTGTTTATTGTTGGTACAAGGAGTGCTCTGCAGCTGGCTAATATTTCTGGATGTAAAATTTTAACAACAGCAACAAAATAAAACCCAATTAAAAATATAAAATTATATGTATTTACATTCAGACTTAAATCCTAAACCTCCTCTCTTTCCATTTGACATTTCTGCAAGAGTTATGTTGAGTTTTCATCAGACCCAAAACGAGTCTCACAAAAAGGAAATGCTCATTCCCTGTATTGGGACCTCCATTGGCACAGCACTGGGAGATCTATTTACATGTTGCATTTCAGCTATGCCTTCCCAAACTCAAAAACCCCATGGATTTGGGGAAATTCAGTTTCACAGTTCTTTAATATAACAGAAATTTACTGCGGAGATAATGATGGCTTTCACGTTGACATGTGACTCAATATTTTTTTTTACCAACTTCAGAGGACGACTTTACATCAGTAACAGTAAAAAACAAAACAACACAGAAAACTCATCACTTCTACCTGAAAAATATCCTCCCAACAAATTCTGCTCTGTCTGTGCTTCCCATTCTCTTTTGGCATAAGCAGATGCAGAAACAGAGAGCAAAACTCCTGTGGCCATCAGAGGATGCACAACTGAGCCATCAAGAAGTTGAGAGAAGGTCTGGATATAATGACAGCCAGAAGGTTGGAGAAGAGAGCAAAAGAATGCTCATTCTGTACATGCCGTGTCCTTATGCCGTGCTAAGCATCCACAAAGACCACTGCTGGAAAGAGGATGAAAGGCTAGATGGACTTCTCCTCTATTCTATGGCCATATTTATATTTTTATGAGCTGGCTTCTATCCAGTCAGGTTAAGAGTCATAGAATCATAGCATCATTAATGTTGGAAAAGACTGTTAAGATCACCAAGCCCAACCCCAACCCATCTCCACCATGCCCAGGAACCACGTCCCCAAGCACCACATCTCCATGGTCCACATCGGTGACCCCTGGGGCTATTCAGTATCCCATCAGGGTAGAACAGTCCACACGTTCATTTGCAGGTTTGAAGACCAGGATGGTCTGGAAAGAGTATAGATTATTTTTTGAATGGCTCAGCCTGGCGTCTTCTACATGGGATGTCCAACATCTAGGACACTTCTTGCTCTAACTCGAAACAAAACACATGGCAAACAAAAGGTAGCTCTTGCTAAGGTGAGCCGTGGTGCTTGCAGTGAAACCCATTCACCACCACCTGTATTAGAGACGGGGAAAGGAGAAGAATGGGAACACTGCTGCACTGATTAAATCTGCTCACAAATCCATATGCTACGTTATTGGAAAAGGAGGGAAGGAAGAAGAAAACAAGCATTTGTAACAGGATGAAATCTGGGAAAACGGGACCAAAAACTCTTCGTAATTCAAAGCAGTTGTGGGAGTTCTGAGCCCATAAGCCATAAATGACTAAAACATGTCCCTGCATTTTGAATTATGAAAAAGATATTAGGGTGGGTTTTTCTCTCTTTTTAATGGGATTTGATGGAATGCCAGAATATCCGAGTTGGGTCTTTCTCTCTTTTTTTTTTTAATTTTTGTTTTTTTTTAATGGCTCAACTTGCCAAATGTGCTCATGAATGCAATTTTGTCTAAAAACACACTGACTTAGGGGGAAAAACACACAGACACGCAAAACTTGCCTCATGTTACTCGGCATGTAAATCTTTTTCACTTGTATTTAAAAAATGAAATGAAGCACAGGTCCTCCAGCAACCTGGTAGGCTTTGTCTGGAGTGTGTGCTGGGGCCTTCTGCAAGTTGGGAACAGCTCTTTGTTGCATGAATGACTCCCACTTCTGAACGAAGAGCATCTCCTCCCTCCCCCTGGAACGTTCTCATTTCTGACTTAATGTCACCCGTTCCCATCCTGCCTCAAAGCTGTGGCGTGCTCCCAGAGCTACCGATTTCTGGTGGCTTTGTTTGAGATGACTTCCACCTGCTCTTCAACTGGTGGGGACTGCTGTGTGCATGCAAATCATGGCCTTTTTTGGGAACGTATGAACGAAAGGGAGCTGATCTGTTTGCCAAGGCAACATTTTTTTTTTTTTTAATGCAAACTCACAATGCATACAGATAGTGCACAGTTCTGTCATCAACAAGAACAGCAATAAATTTTCACGAGGCACAGATTTCATCCATGCATCAGCCTTATCCTTCCAAGCCGTCAGCCTGTACTGAGGGTCCAATGCTATGTCTGCCAATGAAACTTTCACTCTTTAGATAATGGGGCAATGTTCATTACTGTTACGTTTGTTACAGAGATGTTTTGGATGAATGATGTCCAGACATATAACAACTTCTGCCTTAATGATGGCGGTTCCTGAACTGTGGTTGGCAGATATCCCCAAATCCTTGGAGCCCACCAAAGGTGTATGTACAAGATAGCCAAGAAGCATCACTCTATTTTCAGGAAGCTTTGGATAATTCAGTGGAGATAGAAATGCCTGGAGTTCTGCAAATAATAAAACACTGGAGACCTACTAGTGTAGGAAATATCTGGGGTCTCTGGAGTCGTGCAAGGAGAACCAAAAGCCCAACTCTCTGACTCGCTAGTGTTTCTCTTTGGCTTTCCAACAGGTGACTTCTTATTTCTAATAAACTGGTAGTACTCATTTTTAAGACTTTGTTCAGTGACAGTTTATGGAGGCTGAATATACGATCAGCAGAAATCACGAACACGTCCAAGCTACGGGTTTGAGTGCCACGGACAGTAAGAAGCACATCAGTGGAAAGCACTATAAATATTTCTACTCAATTTCCTGCACTGTTGGGTTGTATAACACTCCCTAGCTCTTTGTGAGCAGTTTACTAACTCTTTATAGACTAGCCACGACTGAACTCCTGGATTTATGTGGGACCAACAAGTTGCTGCAGGCCTGGAGCATCGCCCAAGCTGAGGTTTTGCTGTTTTGATTCTACGAAATTATCTGTCTTCTGCTCAAACATAAAGCTCCCTGAGGCTCGGGAACACAGCCACGAAGAAGCAGGAGCACATTTGATAAAGACTCAGCGATGCCTTTGCTGGCAGAGCTCGACGCAAGTCGCGTATTTA
Organism: Bambusicola thoracicus; assembly: GCA_002909625.1. NCBI lineage: Eukaryota > Metazoa > Chordata > Aves > Galliformes > Phasianidae > Bambusicola > Bambusicola thoracicus. The sequence continues at coordinate 8,301 of PPHD01017213.1, forward strand.
TATTTTTATTTATTTATCTTGGATTACTCCAACGAAGCCGGTGTCCAATCCGGGACCTTTGGGCACCCTCACACATCGTTAACAACACTCTGGTGCCCCATCAGTGATAAAGTCATAGTTTGGCATGGGCTCAGTGGTCAGAAACTGTCCTCAGCTTTATCGCAACCAGCCTTCGGGACTCTCCAAGCACCTTGTCAAAGCAGAAGGGGATTTCTGGTGTCTGTTCCACCATCATCCACCAGTTTCAGAAACGTCAAGCGCTTGCAAGACCTTTCCTTCAGCTCTCTGAAATCACTTTTTTGGGAATAAGCTCTAAGAAATGGGAACGTTCCTGCTGGGAATGGAAGCACACAAGGGATCTTTTTTGGCTGGGAGTGGCTCGCGGCGCTGCCTGCAGTTGCACAAGGGGTAGTTCTTCTGCACAGGGACAGCTTAAAGGGAAAGATTTCATAAAGCCATGATTCCTACAGCTCCGCTGTTCTTTTCTGCATCAGGACAGTGATTGAAAACACCAGTTGGCTGCGTTGACTCCCAATTTTGGGAGAAGTTCATCTGACAGATTTTCTGCAGGGAAAGAAACTGCCCAGCATGTCAGAGAGTCCTGGCAAGCACCACGAGACGCAGGAAATAAGAGCAGGGAGAGATCACAAAGCTCTGGAGAAGCTGCTTTTCTGCCAAGCGCTCTGAAGAAAGCCAAACATGGTTGAACACTGTGGAAAAAGAGTTGCCTCCACTTTTTGGAGCAGGACGGCAAGAAAAAAGGCCATCTGTCCACAGAAGGTTCCCCCGGGTTCTACAGCACAAGCTGACATCCCCAGTGGGAGGGTAGGCATCCAGCTGTAGCAGTGCTGCCTTAAACGTGTACCTTTTCCTGATGAACTGAGTTGAAAATGGAAGGCTGTAGACAACCCTGATCAGCTGCACAGCTCCTATTGACGTCACGGTGATGAGTACACAGAGATCAGGGCCAAAATATGGGCTTCGTGTGGTACAGAATAGGAAGTTATTATTTATTATTTGTTAAGTCTGTCATTATTGCCTACAGCCTTGCTCAGTAGGAAAATCTGCCTGTAATGACTGCCAGCATCTGCCCCTCTAGTTTCTTATACCCTTCTCCCTTTCTTCATCTCTTCCCCTTTCTTACATCTCACATTCCTGTCTGGAGGTTTCCCACCTGCTTGCCCATGGCATAGCAGATGCTTCAGATGTCTTCATTAGACAACGAAGTCAACCCCTCATCTAGAAGCTACATGGAGGCGTTCTTCACTCCTCTCTGCTTCCCAAACCCTTTTTGTAGACTCCTAGAATGGTTTGAGTTGGAAGAGACCTTTGAAGACCCTCTGGTTCAACCCCCCTGCAATGAGCAGAGACACCCACAGCTCCATCAGGTGTTCAGAGCACCCCTCAGCCTGATCTTGGGTGTCAGGCTGAATTTTGAGTCATTGCACTGTCATTGGGTGAAGCCTTAAGAAAATGTCTCTGTTTCAGCATCCCGTGGATAATATTTAAAGTTTCTCCATGTATTCTTGGTGGATAGAAATGGACTCCTTGTTTAACACCTGCAATGTGAAGTTAAATGTAGTAGGAGCATGTTGCTTGAGCCAGATGTGCAAGTCAGACAGAATGGCAGTTTGGACTCAGCTGCTATGGGTTGTATGGCACAAAAGCTGTTATATAAAGCTGGTGGGTGAGGTCTGGAGGGTAAAAGGTTATTCTGTGAAGAGAAACAAAAGCCTGAATGTTCTGTACTGTCGGTTCCCAATGCTCAGAAGTCATGAAGCAGCACTCCGTTCCCCTTCCCCTGGCACACTTCTTCCAGTTGACTTAAAAACCATGAGCTTAGGGAAAAGGAAAAAAAAAGAAGAGGTAATAGTGGATTGTTTTTATTTCTTCCCCAGCTTTAGAAAGCTGAATGCTATGGAGCGTTTATCACCAACAAATGGGCCAGACTCTCACTTACGTTTTGAGAAGAAAACTGAGATTCTCTGTTATATCACTCTGGATTTGGCAGCGTAATACCATGACAGTCAGAAGACAGCCTTAAACAAGCAAAAAAGGTTTGCTAACCAGAACTCAAGCCAGCTGGCTGCAACAGGGCTTGAACTTTGTGCTGTCATCTGCAAATTAAAATTATCAATGGAGAAATATATTGATTCTACAACAGCTCTCCTAGCATTAACTTGTAGAAGAGAATAAGATTTACTGATCAGTTCCTTGATCCCGGGAGACAGAGCACCTGCATCCTATTTGGAGCTCTGCCATTATTTGAAAATTTGCCCATCAATGTCTAAAACGATGTTATAATAACAAGTCCTTTCCTCATCTCTAATTTCTGTGATTTTATGAGTACAGCCCTATGCTGTCTAAACTTCTTGGGAAAACATTCAGGGCATGCCCATGACCGTGCTTTCGAAAGAATTTGTGGGATTATGTCAGACAGTTCCCAGTGAGCCAACATCAAAGATATTGGGTTGCAGTTTTTAATAAAGCTTAACTGATCGTGACAGCTAGTTCATTCAATAGTTCTGAGCTGACAGGATGGATTGGAGGAAATACCCAATTACAGAAGATTATATGTGTATGAAGACAATGGATGCTGCTGTGTTTTATTTTTGGTGAGAATTGGGAAAAGAAGAAACCAAAATAGAAATAAAGATGAGGCCATAAAGGAGATCAGATCTGAACGTGGTGCTGGTGCGTACAGTTTCAGATTATCGAGGGACACTTTGGTTACACAAACAGAAGGAGATGCATAGACAGAAGATGGATAGATAGATGGGAAGACAGATCGCTGCACATAATGCAGTCACCTAGGGTGGTATTTACACTGACTAGCACCAGCGCACAGTGTTTGGGTCAAAAAAAGGCTATTTAAACAGCTACCGCACAGCGCTGTCTGACTCTGGAAACACTTTAAGCTGCACTGACATCACCTAAATTTAGGAAGATCTACATTCGGAGCAAAAAAATTGGTGGCAGTGTAAAACTTTATAGTCTTTGGAAAGAAATACACCTTTCTTTCATTTTCTTCCTCCTTCTTTTTCACATCTACTGGACAACGCCATCACAGACTGCCTCCTGCCTCTGTCCACCTCAGCCTCCCTAAGCTCCAAAGTTTGGGGACATCCTTCTCACTGAGCTGGAAGCATTACTGAGCATCTCCAATCATGCTCTTTTTGGCGTGTCTGTCTTACCCTTTGCAATAGACTTATATTCTGGTCTCATATTTTGTTTCCAGTGCTTACTCATAGAATCATTAAAGTTGAAAAAGATCTCCAAGATCAAGCTCAACCCCAACCCATCCCCCCATGCCCACTGACCATGTCCCCAAGTGCCACATCTCCACGGTTCTTAAACACCTCGAGGTGTCCTCTTTCTTTATGCAGCATCACAAGTTCTCACTAATCCAGATGCTAGTTACGCAGTTCACCAACTCAAACAATTACAATAGCACGAAGACAAGAATATGCCCATGTTGGCTTCTTGTGCGGGATCTTAAGCCTTGTCATGTGTGAAATCTGTTCTTCAGTTCAGATCAAAATTGCTGCTTAATGCTTCTTTTTTTTTCTGTTTTGACAAGGTTTGCTTCAACCTGGGAAGATCATGTGTCAGACAGATATCACATCCGCAGGGCTACCATCAAATTAAGTATCCAATGGCAAATTCCACACCAAGCAGATTTTGAGGAGTTTGACAGACTTCTTTATGATTCATTTTGGGATACACTGAAGTATTGGGGTATTCCAAGAAAAATATTCAACATCAGTACATCTTGACCCAGCCTCTGTGGGTCAAGAAAAGCAGTCCCACTGCTTTTCTGTGGGTTGAAGCAGATACTAATGTGAGATAAGGATGAATTCCATCACCCGTCCGATGTGGCACCAAATCCTCTAAGGGAAAGCAGAGACAGCTCTGGAGCAGATCATCAAAATAAGTCATCTTTGCTGATGACAGCGCTCTTGAGCAACAGTTCAACTGCTCAGCAGGAAGAAACCAAACCATTGTCCACATCACAAAATCCAGTGTGAGGTTAATAGCTCGCGATGAAAATAAGACAATGAGATTCCCAGAAGCTTCCAGTTCAAGGCTTGCCTTTTTGAGGGCAGAAGGTTACAAAAGGTGAACTTATTTATATGCCTTGGCAGAACTGTGATCAGTGTGGAAATTCAGCAGGAAATAATGTCACCCATTGGCACAGTAGCTGCTGATATTCAGGAGCTTGGATCACTGAAAACCTACAATTGACAGATCAAACCCTGGCCCTTCAGCTCAGACATCCTTTCCACACAGATGTGAGTGCTGGAAATCCACCAAAGGTATAAAAAAGATACCTCAGTGCTGTGGAAAGCAAAGGCCCAAGGAAAACAAAGCAAAACCCTGAGGATTAAATGGAATGAGTTTGTAAGAAATACTGGGATTCCTCAAACTTCTGATAACCCTTTATCTCCAGCGGGATATATGCAAGCTATGCAGAAAACGCAAAGCCAGAGTGTCTGCCACAGCAGGTGGGACACTAAGCAGCAGGAGAAGCATAGGAAAGACGACACTGAAAGAAAAAGAAACATCAAAACCCACTCAAAGGGTGAAAAATAGGGGAGTAAGTGCCAACGAAACATGCAAAGTACGATAGAAGGCAGAGAAGAACACAGAAGCTGTTTTGTACTCAAAAGCTTCACCTACATTAGCAAAAGTTGAAGAACAGGAACAAGACTTGAGCAACGGTTTGGTGACTTGTCAACATGGTTATAGAGCAATGTAGGCTGGAGAGAAGCTCTGGAGGTCTCTTACCCAACACTGCTCAAATCAGGGCCAAGCCTGGCTTGGATGCAGGGGTTTCAGAAATTCACTGTATCTCTATCCAGGGTTTTGTGATTCTTATGGCGAAAATGCAGTTGCTTCCTTAACACGTAGTCAAGAGCTTCCCTTATAGCACCCTGCACCTTTGCTGCTTGTCCTTTTGTATTTTAAAGATGAGCGTGGCTCCACCTACTCCCTATCTTCCCTTCAGGTAGGGGAAGACAACAATAACATCCCTGGGGGCATTCAAGGCCAGGCTGGGCAGCCTGGTCTGGTGGTTGGTGACCCTGCACATAGCAGGGGGATTGAAACTAGATGATCTTCAAGGTCCTTTTCAACCCAGGCCGTTGTATGAATGTTTCCCTTTAAATTTCCCTTCCTTACCCTTCCCCGAGTTTAGCCACTTTCAAGTAACAGCCTCCCAGGAAGTGCCCATTATCAGAGGATGACTTCAGTCAAGGACATTTTGTAGCTGGGAAGATGGGTAAAACCACTGATATTATGGATGCCCCCTCCCTGGAAGCAGTCAAGGCCAGGCTGGATGAGGCTGTGAGCAGCCTGGTCTAGCAGGAGGTGTCCCTGCCTACAGCAGGGGTAGTGGAACTAGATGATCTTAAACATCCTTTCCAACCCAAACCATTCTCTGATAACATAGGCATTGAGCGGTGAGGCTTCTCTTTTATTCATTGCCATATAGAACCCACCTGATAACATGCTCAGGGGTTTGAAGTCATGGTGAACAAAATTAGCACATCCATCACAGGGAATGCTGGATGGCTACAGCCCTGAGAACAGAAGGATCTCAGGTAAGCCACCTATACACAAAGACTTCATGAAGCAACAATCCAAAAGCTGCCTGGGGTCCCATCCAGCCTGGCCTTGAGCACCTCCACAGATGGGGCACCCACAGCTCCTCTAGGCAGCAGAGCCAGGGCCTCACCACCCCCCGAGTAAAGAACACCTTCCTAATACCCAACCTAAGTGTTCCCCCTTGCAGTATACTGTACATGTGAGGTGTGCACACAGCTCACCACCAAAAACTCCAGCTCAGGGAGACTTACAGGGCCTCTTGCTTCAGCATTAAACGTAGAAGAGAGAAACACAGCTTACCGTTCACTTTTCTTCCTCTATGGTGAGTTGATAAATTTGGAGAACTCTGAGGGATATTTACAGGTAACTCCTTCTGGAGTTCCTTAAAAGCACATTTAAAATAGAAATAATATCATCACTTTTCTCACGCTTTAGAATAGTTTTGAGCTTCTGAGCACAGCAAGTGCAACACATCAGCTATAAGCAAAAGAAATGCACATGCAGAAATAGCCTATTAAGAGAAAGTTAGGGCTATGGTGCAACAAAAAAACAAGATAAAACTCTCCAACAGGAGCTGACATGCACTGAAATAGCTCAGCCTCAGCTTCCAGGTGATAGAAATCAGCTGAGTCCCAGCACAGCTGATGTTGGTGTAGGGTATAAATCTGTATGGAGTGCAAGCTTAATTTTTCTATGTTGGGGGTAAGCATGCTTGGTTTTTTGGGCTGAGGGAGGTCTTGGTAAACGTGGTTTTGTTGTTAGGGAGTAGTACAGATGGTATTCAGCATATTGGCCTTCAGTAGGGCTATAGCTTCAGGAGAAAAGCCAAAGAAAAATAGAGGTAGAGGAGATTAGATGTAGTGATCATCATGAGTCCTTTCCAATGCAGAATGCTACGTGAAATACAGATAAGGAAATCCGTGAGCCTTGAAAAGGGAAGGAGAAGTAAGGGAGGAGGAAAAAAAGAGGGGGGGTAGTGAAAGCAGGAAAGCAAACTATAGACAGTAGAAAGGATAGTGGTTGATGTGGGGAAGACAAGCTTTCAAATGAGAGTATTTTGAACGTGAGGCTTGGAAGAGCAGAGAGGATGGAGTAAGGAACCCCTGGCAGGAGGGAAGAGGCTGCATTTTTTTTGGGTTTGCGAGCCCTCTTGGGGGAGGAGGGAATGTCTTTATTTCTTCCCTTCCCTTCAGAAAGTCTGCATTGGAGCTAATGGTCTCTCCAGCCCCAGACATATCTCAGCAAAGCAATTTAG
>PPHD01017214.1:2892-15162 GCA_002909625.1 Bambusicola thoracicus
CCCCCCCCCCCTTTTTTTTTATTGTCTCAAATGAAAAATATTTTTTGGAAAACAGTACATAATACATTCTCCCTCTCACCCTCACCCCCTTTTTCTTTTCGCTGCCCCTTCTCTTCTTGAACAGATGACAGGATGCATGGGAATGGTACAGTGCTGCATCAGGGGAGGTTCAGATTAGATATTAGGGAAAATCTGTTTGCCATGAGTTGTCAGGAACTGAAACAGGGCTCCTAATGAGGTGGCTGATTGATTCCCTAAGCCTGTCAGTATTCAAAAAGCATTTGGATAATGCCTCATTAATAAGCTTTAACTTTTGGTTCATGTTCATAGGTCTCTTCCAACTGAACTATTCTAAAACAACACTAGAAGTAGAATCTCCAGAACTTATTAACATTCATCATAGTAAGAAGAACTTAATTCTGGAAAATAGTAATAACAGGACACATTTCTCTTCAGCAAACTCTGTATGTGCACCATTTTTCCATACAGACTGGAAAGCACCTGTGTTTTCATTGGAAGAACTGATACAAAGATAGGCTGATTCTTTTGGCAACGATTTGAGCCACCAACTGTTATAGTTTGCTTTATCTGAATCAAACCTGAATACGTTCTGTACTGTGCTCTGGGAGATAAGACTACAAAAATACAGTCCTGACCACAGAAACCAGCAGTGATTTATACTATACCTGTTTTTCATATTCCTTCAGAAGCTTTGAAGTCAGATGAGTCGCTGCACTTAATTCATTCTAATTTAGAAAAAAAGAAAGAAGTTTATTACTTTTTGATTTAATTATTATTTTTTTAAAAATCACATATTTAAAAAGCAAAATATTGCAGACATGGAACTTAGAAGCAGGAATCCTGATTTCTTAGCCTTTCTGAAAACCTGTAATTCTGCCCTTCCATTTCTATAGCAACGATAAGAGTTGCAAATAATCAGTATTTACAAATACTAAGTTCACAACTTGTACTATGTGCAGTGACTTCTGTATTTTTGATGGTATACAATACATATTTGCTTTTAATTATTTCCAATTTGTCCTCCTAAGAATTTGATATTTGCGAAGGCAAGAAGAGATTACAATGAACTTCAGGACTGCCTGGCTACCAACAGCTCTGACCTGTACACACGTGGGAGAAAAGGCAAAATAGAAAGGGAATAGTAAAGTAAGATTAACGGCAATAAGAAGAGCAAGACTAACAAATCAGTAAGAATGTCCAACAGTACACCTATAGAGTAGTTAAAAATACAGTCATAAACTGAACTGTTCAGAAAAACAAACAAAATAAGTTCTGCCTTGGCATGAAAATGGAGTTACTGACAGATGAGTAAAAGAGTATGAATGTATTGTGGGTAAAAAAATATGTGTCCCACTTGGTCCACGCTATTATGTACAGTGAGACCTTCGTAGCAAGCAATTTAGAAATATTGGGGGAATACAATAAAATGACAAGAAGATGAGAAAAGTCTTATTTAGTCCTCACCATTCCCTAGCATATGGAAAACCAATAATGCTTACTTTATAAACATGAAACACTTTCATGAAGTTAAAAAATATATACACTTTGCTTATAAAATTTCCAAAAAAAAGTGAGAGACACAAAATGTGGTTCAACAGCTTTGCAATGCATTCAGGAATTCTGTAACAGTACCTGTGCATCGTACATTCTATGCATTGCTTGAAATAACTGATTGACGTAGTTGGAAATTGCAGCAGCATCTTCTTCAAATACTCCCAGCAAAGAACGGGTCTGTAAGAATGAATCAGACAGAGCAACGTTAGCAAAGAAGGATTTAAATGCAACAGAATTTCCAAGTTAAGCAGCACTGCTGCGGCTCTCCTTTCTGAAAAGTTTCTGAAGCCTCTGTCACAGCATCCACCACTGCTTCCGGGAATTCTATGTGCTGCAGATCAGAAAGTTAGAAAAAACAACAAAAAACTGTATTTTAAAATGACATCCAAGGTCAGTCTTGCTGGTACTGTTGGCCTCTCTCCAGGTTAAAGGAGTACGTTGTCAGACAGGACCAAGAGGTGTGGATAAGTATAAATTATAAGCATTGGAACTGTGAGCTACTACTGGTATATCATTATGGCATATCCCCAGGGAAAACTGACTGGAATTAAATAATGTGCCAGGTACACATTTCTTCTGCAGAAAGAACAGCTGTGGCTTTCTAGCACTATCTCTTCTGCATGAACAGTTCCTGGCTGTGCTGGGATATGTAACTCACATCTGCAGTAGCAGCCAATTCTGTGTTCAAAAAGCAGAGGAACTGAAAGTAACCAAATCAAACGAAAACCAACTGATAGAATCTACATCTTCTCGATATGTACACTTCTCCCTCCCCCCACCACTTCACAGTGAGAAGGTCTGTTCTTTTGTCTGCCCCAGCCTGTCAGTCAGCCTGCCCTCAGCTGGTGCCACCCACAAACGCTCCTCCTGCATAACTTTAGGAGTGGTCACTCTCTTTATTGCTGTCCACATATTGGACTTCAAAACACTGATCACTAGCATTTAGGTCTAACTGTTCCACTGTTTTTTCCACCCAGTTGCAGTCTGTACCTCCCTACTTTGGCCAGAAGGAAGTTGCTGGAGACAGATCAGAATCCTTGGGTAAGTTAGCATGAATGACATTCACTGCTCTTGATGAGATGACTGACTAGACAAGAAGGCAATCAGGTTGCTTAGAGATAATTTGCCCTTAAGATTAATTAAGATGCTTACTCAGTGCTCTTGCATCTTTGCATTTGGAAGCAGTATTACTCCTAACCATGAGGTTATCAGATAGCTTGGCAAAAGGGGGAAGGGCAGAGAATGTAACTGTAACTCTGCACAAGCTACATTTGCTCTTCTTAAGAAAAAGCTGCGAAGTATTGCACTAAACTATTGGTTGTAATGCTTGGATGCAAGGCCAATCACTTGCAAAATCCACAAAACAAATCTTTAACTCTTAACTTCTTGGTAAGAAGACTGTGCATTTTTAGGTTCATATTAAAATTAATGTCCAGACAGAAAACGAAGAGAATTGTGACTACAGAACAGATTTATTTTAACCTCTCACAAATTGTTGGTTGTAAGCACTGGAACTTGTTAATTCTCTTTCTTAGCTTTCCTCAAGCTGAGTAACTGTAGGTTCCCTAATTAGGAATGGATGGTACTTATGGGGCTTGGGAAGAAAATGAGAGAGCAATGCAGGAGATAGGGAAAATCTCTCTGATGAGATCAGTGAAAAGCACTGGATTGCACTGCATACAAAACATGGTAAAAAAACTTGAAATGTGCCTTAGAATGTAATCCATCTCCCCTTGTATAAACATTTATCAAGTGTGTCATTTGATCACTTGATATGAAAGCCTCTTATTTAACTCAAATTGATGAGTGGTTGTCCCACAGATGTGATCATACCATATAGCTCCTCCGGGATACCTGAAGGGAAAGAATATACATAAGCAAACAGCATTACCAACACAGCAAATCACTTTAATGATGGTTCTCGTTCATAAAACAACCGGAAAAAGTGTTGGGGGGTGGGTGGAGGAGGAAAGAGGTGGAGAGCTCAGATGGCTGCCAGGTGTGGCAACACATTGTGCCATCCTAATAGCCGTGAGTCTTCCAGACATGGAAGAATGCAGAAACAAAAATTACACAGTACCATAAAAACTGAATTATACACTCCTGACCTTTAAACCAAGCATTAACAAACCCTGCAATTTGAAAGTGTCATCGTGTTTGACTTCTGGATTATATTTACTCTGTAATTCAGAACCCGGTGGAATAAAAGCATTTCTATGGGTTTTATGGTTAAGATATCAGTTACTGACTTCAAACTGATAATGTTTTACTGATGGAAAGAAAACAGTCTGAAATTGAGAGGTTATGATAAATACTGCTTGATGGGGGAAAAAAAAAAAAAAAAAGGAGGAACTGTTCACTCATGTTTCTAGTGAAAAACTGGGGAGCTCTGCATGCTCCTTACGCTGCTTTTATCCCACATATATCAGCAGCTATACTGGAAGCTACCAGTAAAAAACTGCACAAGGAAACCACCTATTTGGAAGTCAGTGAGTTGTTAAACAATTCATGTCATCACACATACTGTATTATAAGAGACATGAGAATCTGTACCATTGAGTTCTGTGGAGGTTTTTGTTGGGCAATAGTTTGGAAATAAGAGAGCAGAAACTCTCTAAACACATATGTATGCACACTGAATATGTGTGCAACGTGTGCACTACCTGAACTGTGCTGCTTTGCTTATCAAAGGCAATGTAAAATGTCATTTGGTTTATGTCTCAAAATAGAGTGGTTTGATTTTTATCCTGCACCAGAAGGAAATCAATGGTTTATTCACCATTTAAGAGATCTTCCTTCCCTCAAACGCAGAGTAAGTTTGATTCGAAGTTTATATCAGTGAAGTTAGCATCTCAAACATGTCTAACGTTCAAATTCCAGAGCACAGTCCGGCCCTGAAAAACTATCTAGATTAATGGTCTTTTTTAACATGACAACAGAACAGTGCAAACGCATCACCCAGAAGGCCGTGGCAACTCCTAAAGAGAGCAGGGTTTCCCCTTTCTTCAAGATGCTGTCATTGTTGTCCTTTGTCAACATGTTGTCATCTTCACTGTACTGATTTCAAAATAAAAGGAATGAGCTGATGTAGAAGACTACAGAACTACAGCTGCATTCTTCTAAGGGTGATTACTGAAAACTTAGGTTGGCTGGAAGATAGAAGAATTTTATACCTCTAATAGAAAAAGTAATAGTTTAAGTATGTCAGCAAGCATAGGGCTGAGTGAGGCTTTGCTAGTCTGCATTTATCACAAACAGCACCAAACAAAAGATTCTAGAATTGACAATTATGTTCTGAAATGTCACCTTTAGCCTATGCTTCCCAAGTGACACTTCAGCCTTATATGCTTGAAGAAAACCACCTCGACATCCCATTTGATAGGGATCCTATCAAACTGACATTGACATTCCCTATAAATACAAACAGTTCTGATTTCCGTTAACTGAGAACAGATCTTCAATGGACAATTATGTGAAACTACTATTATGGTAACGCTTCCATATTTTTTTCCTCTTTGTGACAGTACATCGGGTATAGGCTCCAGGTCAGAGACCCTGCAACAAACCAGATCTCGTCTGACATCTGGTACAGAGCTATATGGGACACTGTCTCTTGGAAAGCAATGATACACCTCCTACACAGCCTTCTTTTCCAAGCTGCCCCTCCATTTGATCTAGATTTGTGACAGTAGTTGTCACTGCCGTTATAGGGATTAAAATTCTCTGTTTAGCAAAGAAAGTTCCTATGGTTGAGGAATCAAAACTATCAATGAATATGCTATTACAGCATTGGAACTCGTGCTCATCTGCATAAACAATGCAGCAAAACAAGGATCCAATTTGAAAGAGTGAATAATTTATATAGATATTCACACCGTAAACTTTTCCATGCCAAAGAAGGGTGGTGATACAAAGTAACTGCTGTTGTTGCAGGCAGCAAGAGAAACCTGTGCTACGGAATGGAGCATTCTGTGCTTGATTGCAGCATGAAATAAACGGCCGTGTAATATCACGGCATCGCTGACAGAGGTCAAGCAGCACGAACGGAGGCGAAGATACCGGAGCAACCGAAGCCATCTCAGCACCGCGCATCTCCCACCTTCTCACAGCAATAACAGACGCCACGAACGCCTGTCTGTTAAAACGTTCGCGTATTTTGTGCAAGACGAAGATGACCAAAAACCCTCTCGAGAAGCGAGGTCGGGCTCTATCGGCACGAGCGCTCCCAGAGACACGCGGACGCGCACCCAGGAGCGGCGGCAGGAGGGGACGCACTGCACCGCCCGAAGCTGACGCCCGCTCTCCCCCCACGCGCAGCGCGCAGAGAGGAATGTGCCGCGGAGAGCGGCCGCCACCGCACCGGGGCTGACAGCCCGCAGCGCTCCGAGCCCGCGCCGCACGGGAGGACAGGGGGCCGGGCCGGGCCTCCCGCTCCGCGCCAGCGCTGCCGAGACGCTGAGGGAAGCCGCACTAGGCCTGGCGCACCCGAGTCAAGCCCGATCTGCGCTCCCCTCATCGAGCTGCTCCTCGCCTAAGTTACCTGGGGGCTGTCTTCCAGCGTCTCTTCGATGGGCAGCTTGTCGATGCCGGGCATGGCGGCCGCGGGGACTGATCTGCGTCGCTGCTGCTCCCACTCCCCTCGGCTCGCCCAGCTGGCTGGGCCCCCCCCGCAGCGCGACACGCGGACCCGCCCCGAACCGGATGTCCCTCCCACCTGCCACCCGCCTGCCCTTACGATTGGATCCGCCGCCCAGCTGCCCGGCTTGTTATTGGTCGGCGGGCCCTTCTGTCTCCCCACATAGCGTGGGTCCCGTTCCCGCCTGACGGAGGTGTTCTGTGGTTCGGGTTGTTCTCGCGCGCGATGAGCGGCGGGAACTGCGCCTCGCACATCGGGGCTGGCGCTTACCTGCGCGGCGGAGCGCTGGGGGACTGCCGCCACCGCGTCCTGTCAGGGTGGAGACGTCCCTCCCGCTCCTGGTGCGGGAGCTCGTTAGGCTGAGCCAGGTCGGTGCGTGCTGTTAAACGGAGGGGGAAGAAGCTGCTCCTGACGTGCCCTTCATACAGCTCTGTGACTAGGGTGTTGTGCTTTAAATTACCCTTCTGGGTTCAGCAATTCGTATTTTAAGGTTAGATCTCTGAGGAGGCATAAGCTACGTACAGGTTGTTAGTAATGTGTATTTAGTTCTAAACTTACTTCTAAACTTAAAAACGTGAGAATGCGCTGTGTCAGACGAGGCTGTGCGCTCACTTGCTCTCAAAGCTCTGACAGAACGAAAACCGAGCCGTGCTGTGTGTCTGCAGTTGCATCTGGGTTCGGCTCTGCGGTTCTCTGGTGTTTCACTCCTGCGCTTCAGAGCAGCCTGTGCTGCTGGAGGTTCCCATCTCGCTGGGAGAGGCTGTTGTGCTGGCTGTGCCCTCCCGTGCCTGGCTGTGTAAGCTGCTGATGGGCCGTGCCGGATGGCCCGGGCAAGCAAAGTGTTCACTGCTGTGCAGTCCTGTTAGAAAGACCTTCCTTGGTGTTGTATCAGGTCATGTTTTACGTCTAAAAACATACAGGCAAGAGGCATACAGGCATTTTTGCGATATTAAAATGTATTAAACTGCAAGCAATTGTCAGTGTAGGTTTTTTTGTTCATTGTTTGGTTGGTTTTTTTGGCTTTGGGCTCAGTGAATAAATGTCTCTGCTAGAACTCAGTTCAGTGGGTTTTTACCAGCTCATCAGTGACTCATGTGGCTGAAGCAAACCACGCTGCTGACTTCCTTATCTCCCTATTAATTGAGAGAGATATATAGAGTTATCTTACCAGGTTTAAAGACTAAGCCTTATACCTTCTTGCTTGATCTTTTGCTTGCTGAGCTCTAACTTGGATCTGTAAGTACGAGCAGGCAATGCCAGTATTGGCTCGTGACCCATGTACACGTGCACAGCTTTCTGGTTTTGATATCAATTCACTTGTGACCAGTTTCTTACAGCAATCTTCTGTAAGAATTGCTCTCTATTTCGTAATATATATTAGTGTCATTCCTTTAGCAGAACTCAGACAGGTAGTAAGGGACTTTAAACAGAATTATTTCTAGTTACCTTTGGATTTTTGTAGCTGCAAGTGACAGAAAAGACATATTTATTTAGCTCCTATAGAATGAGAGGAACAGCCCTTAAAAAAGTGAAACTTTTGTGGATATGGAACAGGTTGCTTAGTGAGTCTGTGAATGCCCCCTACCTGGAGGTGTTCCATGGGGCTGTGAGCAACCTGGTCTAGAAGGAGGTGTCCCTGCCTATAGCAGGGATCTTAAAAATCCCTTCAAACCCAAACCATTCTGTGGTGCTATATCAAAACAAAGTGGTAACAGACAAGTTTTTAACGTGTAAAAGTGTGCTTTGGTATCTCAGTTGGCACGTAGCATAATGTTTCTTGTTTCTGTTGATCTTAATGTTTCAGTGTAATGAATCAGTTCATTTTAGTAGCAAGAAAGAGCCCTTTCTAAGTTGTTCTGTAGTGTACCAGGGCTGCTTCTAGTTTGTAGTTAGGTTTCTAAATAGGTCCCTTACGTGGAAACAGTCAGTAATGTCTTAATAGCCTGGTATATTGAGGCATTTGTGACGATGTACACAAGGCATTTACAAGTTTTATTTGGCATATATATTTGGCTGCAACGGAGGAGATTGGATAGCAATGAACCGAGGAATCCATAAGAGCCCACTGATGAGTATGCTTTTGGTGTTACGCTTCTATCAGAATGGTAAACTTTCTTCGTGTGTATGACTCTTCCTTTTTCTCTTTATACAGAATGCTGACTAGGGGGTACTGTAAGTGTGAAGAACTAATACCTGGCTCTGTCTAAACAGGGAGAAGAGCAGCCAACGGCTCTTTTAAGGATTTCAGATGTGACCCCTAATGGAGGGAACTTTGGCTCTGCTGAGGAGTGGAATTAGCTGACTGGATCAGGTAGGCTTTATTTGCGCGTTACACGTTAACTAGCATACTGTTTCTTCTGATACCCTTGGATTTACCTTGAATTTATGTGTGTTCACTTAATTGCTGTAGATCAAAGTAGCTTTCACTTAACTAAGGAGTAGCTAACTGCTTTCAGTAGTGCTTTGAAAAAGATGATGTTGAAAGTATTGAGGCACTCTTGCAAAAAAAAAAAGAAATCAAAAAAACCTATATAGTTTTGTACTTGGCTTTGAATGTAATCTCTGTAATTAATGTTCAAAACATATTTGAAAGGTTGATCTGTGCAGCAAAATGTCTAAGGTGGTGATACACTGCTACACTTGGGTAAAAGAGCTGCGGGAAAGGTGAGGTGAAAGGCAATTTTCTGTGTGATAAGTAATCAAGAAAGATTACGTGTGCTGTTCATAGTGTTCCAAAAAGCTGAAAATACTGCACGGGCTGTTGTGAAAGGTGACCTGACAGCGGAGTTGCAATGGGTGATAGTGGCAATAGGTAGCATCTGCTCAAGAGATGAATGCTGCTGTCCCTAGGCAAAGAACAGGTGGTATAAGGTCTGCAAGGGATATGAATTTTCTGCTTCATCAAGTGTGAATTCTGTTAGAAGATTGTTTTGGCATATTCAAGGAACAGTGATTTCTCCCATGATTGGTTTTTGTCACCCAGGGTTTTCAGTGTAAAGTTTCTTGTGCTGCTCTCGTTGTTTCTACAAATGTATTTAGGCAAAACTGTTCATATGGGTTGCAAGGGAAGAGCTGCTCATTTGTGATAGACCTGGATGATGAGATGAAATTTCTGAATGAAGAATCAAGCTGGAGTTATACTTGCAGTGTGAATTCCTGGAAATGGAATCTGAATCTTTACTATCAAATTCTACTGCTTTAGAATCATAGAATGGCTTCAGTTGAGTTTAAAATTTCTGAAGTTTTCTGCTCTATTGAGGATATGTTTTTATCCTCACTTCTTGTGTAAAAAGCTTTGTTGACTGTGTGTTTTTGTTTGTATATGACAGATTGCTTTCTTCTACAGTGTAACAATCTTCTCTCTGAAGAAATGTAACACCATTTGGTTGTCAGATCTTCAGCCAGACTTTCCAGTAAATTTACCTCTGTTTCATTTTGGTATTAAAACAAACTTGTTACCTTTAGAATCAATTCTCTTTTCGTGTGAAATGTTTACAAATAGTTATATGGATTTGACCTAACACTCTAAGGGTTTCTTAGTTGTATGGTGTTTCATTATCACTGAACTCCTCAAATTAGAAAGCACTGTGAGAGCTGTTGCCCCGGGAACTTCTGAATTGGTACTTCCAGTTCCTATGTGGAGTTGCAGCCATGCACAGTTTCAAAACAGTGTTGTTGTGTTTCAGTTACTGTGCTGCAGTCTCCAAGTCTGATTCAATTCAACTTTGAGCAAATTAATGTAATTATTTTGATAGTAAGTTTCCTATTCAGATAACATTGTTGAAGAAATATGGCAGCTGAGCAAACATAAACACCAGGTGGCAGTATTTGATTAGTTTCTGACCTCTGCCTGTCAAATTCATTCCATGTGTTTTGTCTTATTTTATTAAACCTATTTTTGGGAGCCACTGAGATCTTTTTCCTGGAAAGTCATTAAGATAAACAAATAAATAAACCCTGAAAGAATGAGAACCTCCAACTGGGAGCTAAAAGCAAACTACTCTGAAAAGCTTTTCTTGTCCTCCACAATCTCAGAGAGACCAAAACAAGTCACAGCTACTTGGTTAACGTAATGGTTTGTTTTGTGGAGGTATGTGCTTCCTCAGTACTACTTCCACCTCCATGTATCTTTTGTGACAGTTCTCGGTAGCTTCCTGAAGAGATCATGCCTACGAAGGCAGTTACCAGTATGGGACTTGATTGATATGGTAATCTGACTGTAAACCATGTAGTTTCAGTAAATTTAATTGCTATTCATTATGGTGAAATATTTTTTGAAATGTTTTTGTGTAAGTTCTTTTATGAAACTTAAAAAAAAAAAAAAACCCACACACAGTATGTATACATAGATAGTGGTCTGTATTTGGAAACCAGCTTCATTTATGCTCATTAAGAGGTTTTTTCTATTGTTAAAGTCCACATTTGTTTCTGAATTCAAGACACTGTCTATCAGTGATTGTGCTTCAAACCTCTTTAGGATAGAGAAATTGATAAGCAGCACCAGATTCATTACAGGAGATGTATTGATTTCTTTTTGACCTGTTACGTTTTGGGGGCATTTTTTTTCTATAAAGTTGGCATTCCGTGTAGAAACTGTAGCGGCAAAAAAGTGATTTATCAATTGCCTGGGATACAAGAGCCTTAGCTTTATCTCTTCAGCAACCTCTCAACTTGGTGTGTTGTCAAAAGTCTGCAGTCAAGAAAAAGAGCTCTGCTGTTCATCTGGGATCTCAGTTTGTGTTGCATTAGGACCAGCTGTACTTAAATAGAAAGGGCTGTAAGGCCCTCATTTTCTGCTGACATCTGATTCATGAAATACACCATCACGAAACCTCTGAAACTTCTGGGCAGATGAGACTTCTCCAGAGGTTACCAATGTGTTACAGATTCTTGTGAAAGCTGTGATGGGTCTGTTACATTTTGCTCTTGACACTCTTGAAATTTCCAGTTAGGAAAAGTTATGTCAGCCGCTCTGCAGTTCTCTGAAAGCTGGCACTGGGTTTCCTTCAGAAAGGAATGTTTGAGCATTAAGGAGAACCTGAGGGAAGATTCTGGCAGTTAAGCATGTCTTTCTTCAGGTTCAGACCTTACCCATTTGACACATACAAACTGCACATTCTTTTTGCCTCAAGTCTTCATATAGATTCGTAAAACATCATTAGCCTAGTACAGAAGATTAACTCTAAGCACTGTCAATATGTTCTTGGAATTCTCAGTTTTCATATTCTGCCATGGATCTTTAATGGGATTTCTAAGCCAGCTTTCTTATCAACTGAGTTGGGACAGGCTAGCAGAGCTTGTGTTTTGCTCGGGAAGTTCGTGGGATTGTGGATCATGCATAAAGACAGCCTTACTGAGAGAGGAGTCCCATGGGCCTTGTTACTCTTTCTCAATGCTGACATGATCAGAAGGCATGGCGGTACCAGTGATCCTCTTATACAGGTTTGTATGATTCTTTTTCTGTGTCTTTACTTTGTAGTTGCTGAGGCTGCCAAATGGTGATTGGAGCTCAGCTTGCAGGTGGTCACTGCGTTTATTCTGCTGCCACTTCAAAATATATTGACACGTTGATAAGGTGTCTTGGTAAGATCACTTCTTGAATCACTACTTCTGAGTCAGCCCACAAAGTCAATGTTGTGAAGCTGAACATCATTCTGATATAAAATAATGTATGATTCTATTTTTCACACTAGAATCTCCCTCAACCCCACTGCCAGTTCCATGCTATGCCATTTCCCTACAAGTTTTCCTGCTTCTGTTATTCCTAAAGGTTCTTCTTGGGCAGTTTACAAATGAACAGTACCTGTACTTTGATTTCTTTTCCTTTGTATTACTTGTTAACCATGAGCATATGATTGATTACACAGAATAAACTACTCTGAGTAAATGGTGGAACAAGAAAAAAAGGGTGAGATCTTTCCTCTGAAAGGGTATGATCCTACATCACGTGCTCCAAACTTATATTTTAGAGGGGTAAAATTTGCTTTCTGAGAGAAAAATATTGCTCGCATTCTTGCATTTATCGGATAGCTGTATCTAAAATATGGAAAGAGGTTTTC
>PPHD01017215.1:0-15162 GCA_002909625.1 Bambusicola thoracicus
TGGAGACTTATATAAACTGAATGAGGAGTTCTTCGAACCACTGGTGTTGATACTGAACATCTAATGGAAAACGGGGAAAATTCCAAAGGGCTGGAGAACTGCAAATGAATCTAGGCATTAAATAACTACTAAAGAAGTGCCTAGGACATTTTAGGCATTGTACCTCAATATCAATGTGGATACAGTAATGAAGGGAGTTATGCTAGCATTCTTTCTAAAAGCGAGTAAGAATTAAATTAATGTGAATCATCTTTTAACACACACACACAGAGCACCCCACTGTTCTTACTGTGATAAGCTAACTTGATAAAGGCAACTGTGTGTACCACGTGGGCTTCTCCAAGACACTGGAATGTACAAATTTGAAAAGTGCAGTTAATGGAGAGATTCAAAACTGATTTATGAAGGCAGCTCAAAGGTTTTCTTAAAGGGTTTATATCAGTGACTGGGGTAATTTATCAAGAAATCACTTGGGAATCAGTATCGTTCTGAACCTACTTGATGTTTTTTAGTTGGTATCTAGATAGTCAAATAAAACTGGTTTTATTAAAAATTAAGAAGACAAAAGCTAGCAGTGCTACCTAGCAATTTTTTATATATTAAATTTATAACATATAAATGGTCACTAATGTTGGAACATGTGCACTATAACTCTCCCAATAGGGACCAATGGTTTCCTGTATGTGCTCAATTTGCTCATCTTTCTGGTAGCTCTTCATTGAGATGAACACTACAGCCACATCTCATGTTTCAATGCTTCTGTTGACAGCCCGTGGGAGGTAGAGCACAGCTCTTTTTTCTGATGCCCAATTTACCCGCACGCTCTAGGATGCTTGAGGGAAGACAAAGCTTCCTTGATCGGCAGCAGCCAGACTGGGACCTTGGAAAAGTTGCACCAATGTCCTGCTAGGACACAAAGGATCTTTTTTTTCTGAAGTGCGTGTGTTGGTCTATCTTGCACACATGCTGAGGGTCAAATTTAAAGTCAGATATGGAATTAGGAAGGAATTTTCCATCCCACAAAGGCTGGCGAGAGTCCCAAGTGCAGCTAAGTCACTGTTTTCTTTTTTATCTCCGTAGACTTGCACAGAGAGATGCAAACAACAAATTTAAACATGGAGATTTGATAGATTTATAAGATCTTCAAAAAATAAGACATCTTTTCAAGGGATGCAATCACAGCCTTCTTTCTTGTGATTATATGTGAGGCAAAGGACATGCATAATATTTAGGTAGAGGAAGGGGACAGGTGATGTTGTATGTCTCAGGACAGTTTTGCTGCAAGCTCCCCAGAGCATAACACGATTCTGAAAAATGGATAGTATGTTTCACTAGTGTTTCACTAGTGTATCACTAAGGAGTCCGGAGCGTGTGTAAAATTCATACTACATATTGGGCTACAGCTTGATACATCCTCACTAGATAGAGGAGGAGAGGGGGGGAAAGCGGCTGGTCCCAACTCCTTAGTGATACACTAGTGAAACACACTAGTAAATACTGTGTGATAGTGCCACAGATGTGTCACTGTCATGAAAGTAGAAAAATGTGAGACTGGATTATGCTGCACCTTATCTATACTTTGTCTGTTGAGGAATTAGCTCTCTTCTCAGCAGAACTGTCACATTTCAGCTATTTAGGCAGCTAACTCAGAATATCTTAAAAAGTTGTTTTATTATTATTATTTTAAAGAAAAACAGAAAAAAAAGCTGCCACTAGTTTTAATTGTTGTAACTACTGGTGTTGACATATCAACTTACTGACAAGGGAAATATTTCCTATAGTGTCAGCACTGTAAAAGTTCAAGTCTAGGTCACATGTACGCTTGTCTTGAATATACAGAAAAAAACCTTGATAAGTTCCAGATCCAGAGTGCTTGTGCTGTGGGTGCTACTGTAGTGAAGCAGAACAAGCCAAACTTGATTTTCAGATAGTAGGCTAAACCTGCAGTGTTAGCAATGGAGCGATATTCTGTTTTGACTTACAAACCAAATGGAAAAAAGATGAAGCTTCAAAAAAGAGTAAATATAGACTAGCAAGAGGTCATTTCATTGATAATTTACTTTTAAAAGACGTACCTACACTTCAAACGCTGCACCTGAAAACTCATTCTCTAATCCTCCTGAGGCTTCTCAATAAAGTGACATAGTATTTTATTCTATTTTTAACAGGACAGACTCAATACTCAAAAAATGCCTTTGCTAAGCCCGAGTCTACAAGATCTGTAGTCACCTAAAA
Source organism: Bambusicola thoracicus (assembly GCA_002909625.1). Classification (NCBI taxonomy): domain Eukaryota; kingdom Metazoa; phylum Chordata; class Aves; order Galliformes; family Phasianidae; genus Bambusicola; species Bambusicola thoracicus. Next base: position 2,236 of record PPHD01017215.1, read on the forward strand.
GAGCTAATTTGATACAAAGTGAATGGAAATACTCTTAGAATTAATCTGCAAATGGAAAAAAAACGGTCATAAGATCACTACTGAAAAGAGAGACCTAGGACATAGTACAGAAATGAACTTGAGCAAATCAGTATTTCTGTAACTAGAAAGCTCTTTGAAAATACCAGACAGACAGCAAAAAAGTAGCATCACAGTTGTCAAGGCAACAAACATTTAGAAAGTGACTGGGAGCAGCAAATTTTAATCAAATTTGGTTTTGGTTTTTAATTGATAGTGTATGAAAACATTGTGAAAGAGCCTTGCACAACCCAGCACAATCACCTTTTAATTATAAAACGTCAAAGCAGATTGCTCCTAACTCTTCAGAAGACAACAACATACTTGTCCCTCTTGATATTTGCAAAGCTGAAGGAAACAAGTTCAAACAAAACAAAACAAAGCACCCACCCCACTGGTCCTTCTGAAAGGAATCAGGAGAATATAAAACTAACATGAGCATTTATAACCTCTTCCTGAGCTCAACCCATTAGCAACAAAAATATGGCCAAGAAAACAGCAGCAGAAAGTATACTGCATCAGTAAGACTTCCTGTGTTCACTGTGTATGTCCTATTTCTTGCCAGCTTTATTTCTTGCTCACTCTTTTCTTCTTGTGTAACGGTGAATGCAGCCAAAGAAACCTCTGTTTTCAAGCCAGTAAATAAAGAGATAACAATTAGCATTGACCTCAGCAGTTTGGAGTATGCTGAGACTGAATCATTGTTTCTCCAGAAAATAAACAAAATGTTATTATTATACATATAATACTATGATAATAATACTGTATAGTCCTCTCATGGCTTCTCTCCAAGGATCCAAAACTACCTAATAATCATTAAGCCTCTGCAATCTTGGATGACAAATGGTTCTTTCCCACAATGTACAAGTGGGAGGATATAATGAACAGCTAATGCTTATACCTCTAATTAAAAATAAAGCTTTCATGATTTTCTTTGTAAATGTTTATTTAATTTCTGAAAAGCAAAACTGGGGAAGTATACAATTCTATTCCAGATTCTCTCCACCCCTTCAACTCTCTGAAGACTTTAAATAATAGCCTGCAAATCCAATTTCTGTGTCTGGAGGCTCGGCGCTAATAGCTCTGTCTGGAACATCAGTATCAAGGGACAGTAAGTGTCACAAAGGGATTTCTGGAGAGATATAAAAGATTCCCATATTCTCAGACAGAGATTAATTAGAGAGGAATATTATAAAGTCATGTAATTTTGATTATCAGAGTCCCAGTAAGACCACCAAGATTTATGTTGCCTTTTACAGTGTCCTTTGCTAGGGAGATAGCTGCTTGGCCATTCACCGAGGAGACACCAATATGGTGAACTAAATACGGGCTGAGAAAATAAGTAGGAGTACATAAATTCTTATACATGCCAAGTGTGCACGCTGCAAGAGGCTCGTGACCTCCATTCTGCATTACATATAGGGGCTAAAGCACTGGCTCGAGTCTGTTCTATCCCAATTACTGTTGTGAGAGAGGTAGTACAGACTTGCCCACACTGCAATTCTGCGCCAGCTCTAGGGGCAGGGGTTAACCCTCGTGGTCTTGCCCCATTGGATGTTTGGCAGACAGACTTTACAATGGAACCGCGAATGGCCCCGAGACAATGGCTCGCTGTGACTATTGATACCTTCTCAGCAGCTATTGTTGCTACACAACATGGTCGTACTACTTCTACGGCAGCACAACACCATTGGGCCACGGCCATGGCAATTTTAGGAATGCCGCAGCATATAAAGACAGACAATGGTTCTTGTTTTGTTTCGCGTTCAACAAAGGAGTGGCTGGCCCGCTGGAACATTACGCATACTACAGGAATTCCAGGAAACTCACAAGGCCAGGCCATAGTAGAAAGGGCTAACCGCCTCCTCAAAGAAAAGATTCGTGTTCTTGGGGAGGGGGAAGGATACACAGAGAGAATTCTGGTGTCTCAACAGGGAGAAATCTTGGCTCATGTGCTATTTGCGTTAAATCACTTTGAGCGTGGGGACAATTCTAGAACCCCTGTACAGAGACACTGGCAACCGAAGATTATTGAGGAAGGCCCACCAGTTAAGATTAGAACGGACGATGGGTCCTTGGAATCGGGATGGTCCATATTGGTATGGGGAAGAGGATATGCAGCAATAAAACATAAGGATACAGGAGATATACGCTGGGTGCCTTCAAGGAAGGTTAAGCCAGAGGTTGGTGGTGAAAAGAAATCATCGGAGCTGACAAAAGTTAAGTATTCTATTACAGGACCTGCTGATTGGACGCCCGACTACCTCTCAGCTGAAGGAGCCCAGAAAGACCTTCTGGCGATGGGTGCTGAAGAACAAGAAAACTAAGGACTCAGTGACACAACCTTTGCTGCCAACGAGAAGTATCTTGTTCACACTGTTGTACCTCCTTTGTCTGAGTTTGTTCCCAGTGGAGGGTATTCATTTCACAGAACAGCCAGAAAATTTGTGGATCACTTGGGCTAAACAAATGGGGAGGACAGATTTCTGTCTTAGCTTACAATCCACCACCTCGCCATTTCGAACATGTTTGATTGGGGTTCCCATATGGGAGGAGTCCACTACGTTTCAAGGATATGTAAGACCTTATAATGTTAGTAACTGGCGGGACCCATGCTTTCATCATTGCTCATTACAAGCAGCTCAATTTAAGGATGAGAAGCTAGGAAATGACATTGTGGTCGCTGTAGGGAAAAAGATAGTGTGTATTATTTGCAGATTGAATGTTACTCTCCCCTGGGATCCTGAGGAACTTCGGTTGCTGGGGTCGCAGGGGGTACCAAATGACACATGGGTAAATAACAGCTATTGGTGGTCGCCTGGATGCGTGGGTTTTGCTAAATCCCTTGACCAACGCATGAGTCTCTTAGAGTCTCTCTCTCAGAAAGGCCCCTATTGGAATCCACGGCTCAATCGCTCTGATCCATTTACAATGGTTTATCCACGTAATGCAAATCAGTTTACTTGGTATGGACCGTACTGTGGGTTTTATTCAAACAGATCCACACCAATGACAAATAAGAGATATTGTTTACTGGGGTCTTGGATAAACGCTCCTGAGAAAATTAACATAACATGGCCTGATGGCTCTCAGCGAGTGGTTCAGTGTCATAAAGGGGCAGTCACCCAGGGCTGTTGCATTGGCCCTGAGAGAAAGGGTCAAGGTTTGGAACGTCACATATGGAATAATCACACGGCGAAGGCATTGCCACCAGGTATTTTCTTGATTTGTGGCGATCGTGCTTGGCAGGGAATTCCAGCAAACCCGGTGGGAGGTTCATGTTATTTGGGGAAATTAACTATCTTATCTCCAAATATCTCTGAGTGGGTGCGATTAGTCAAGAATGTGAGTACATCTCGACAGAAACGGGACTTCCATGCACTGTCACCGGATTGTGGCGATGAAGTACGTCTGTGGGGACCTACAGCATGAATATTTGCATCGATCTTTGCCCCTGGGGTGGCTGCCGCGCAAGCGTTAAAAGAGATAGAAAGATTAGCTTGCTGGTCCGTGAAACAGGCCATTTTGCTGTTCACCACATTGGTGTCACCTCGGCGAATGGCCAAGCGGCTATCTCCCTAGCGAAGGACACACCAAAAGGCAACAGATTTACATAAAGAAAAAAAAAACAGATCCACACCTCCACATAACTTGCCTGGATCCTTTCTCCAGCAGAAATCATTTCTGATTATTTCAGATCAAGAAACACACTGAGCCGGGATAACCGATCCCCCACATCAAGTCTCACCTTCAACAATTTAAAGCTGTTGAAGTACTGATGCAAAAGTACTTCATATTTCTATCAATAACTTTCATCATTAACAATTAATATTCTTATTGATATGATTACTCATCATTACTTTTTTAAAAAAGAATTACTTTTGTAAGCCTGCTATATTCTTGGGTTGGTAATTTTTTTCCGGTACAAACTTTTCTACAAACTGACATATATATCCACTGTGTACTGTTTTATCTGTTTGATCAGGCTTAAGGACGGAGATGGGCAAGTGTTCCCAAACATACAGTTGTGCACATGTCAAGACCATCCAGAAGAGGCATTTGGAGCCAAAAAATTAGGAATGATCCGCTGAAATCCAGAAACAGAAGTTCAACTGTTCTTTTTCCTATTTCAGAGGTAAGCCATATTTAACCCAGTTGTCCTTACTGTGTTTGTCACTGTACCTTTTACCAAGAACTACCAATTAGACACCATACAGTTCTTATTTAAATATTTGTGTGATTAATATTTCTAAAATTAGAGTTTATAAACATATATATTTAGATGTCGGGGAAGTTTTTCATTGAAAGGGTGGAGTGTCTAGCCATTAAATAAGCTGCCCAGAGAAGCTGTGGGTGCCCCATCCCTGGAGGTGTTCAGGGCCCTGGGCAGCCTGACCTGGTGGGTGGAAGACCTGCCCATGGCAGTGGGGTTGGAACTGGGTGGCCTTTGACTTGCCCTTCAACCCAAGCCATTCTGTGGTTCTGATTCTATAATTTATATTCAAATGTTTAATACATTTGTGTATTTAGAATCCTGTAAAGCCTGCAATGAAGCAGAGTGTCTCTGCCTGCCTGTCCATCTGCTGTTTCTGAATTTGGCTTTGTTACTAAGACTATCAGCTATGCTGTGTGTTCTGGGAGGTAGCCATGCTGGGTAGTGTTTGCATGATGCAAGCCCTGTAAAATCATGCAAATTATACTTTACATGCAGTTTTAAAACAACACATTTGTAAACATCAAGGTAAATTCTGAGTCTCATTTGCAAGAACACAAGTGTCAAGCCTGCACAGTTACACAGGTCCATCATCTTCAGGAGTTCAGGTCTTGAGAGAGGTTTCTGTTTAAACACTTTTTACTATTAACGCATTTGACGTAAATTTAAACAGACCAATCATTGCAGATAATCGTGGCTACTGAAGAGGTGGCACTTGTCTGCAACACTCAGTTTCTGCTTGCCCCTGACTTGGTTGAAAGGCTTGAACTGGGCCATCCTGTATACCAGCTGTTTAGACAACCATCATTTCATCATGAAGTGGATCTTCCTTTTTGATCTTAAACTGTATCATATATTTGCAAAAACAAAATAAAACAAAAAACAAAACCAACAAACAACCTTTCCCAATACAAATTTTATAGCTTTCCATAATTCAATTTAAATAATTCAATTTAAATAATTTCACTTTTTTTTTTCTGTCAAAACCAAGCCTTATTTCTTCTTCAGATCAGTATCACTGAAAACAACTCCAATCTCCCTTTTTCCTGTTCACACAGGACTGTAAGAATCCATTGATTCGCTCATGAGTGCTCCCAGACCAACTGACACACTGTTCTGTTCCCAGCTAAAGTCCCAGAAGCCAGGCATTTAAACACAGCTAGAGAACACAACTATTAACTGCAAAGTGTGAACCTTCAAACATACTCTGCCATGGGTCAGGTTACACCGCAAGAGGACCGAACCAATCTACCAGTACAGAGAAGGTGTGGCAATGGGAAATTCAGGAGCTGAGTAAAAAAAATACTCAGGGCCAGAAGCCAGGAGGTTGATTCAGAAAGCACATACGGCTTGAATTTTAAGAGAGAGGAGTGTCACAGTCCCTTTGCTTCCCATCTATTTCCATGGTAATCTCAGTAGCTTCCACTGTACCTGTTTTCTGTAATTGTTTTATCAGGTGGTTACTATGCTCTGTAGGAAATCTGTAGTTCAGGGTCAAATATTTGATGATCAGTTAACCAGACAAAATTAAGTGTTGCTTTGCTCACTAAAGAGCATAAATTTTCAAAGAACTTGAAAAGCCTCACCTGGAGCCACTTTTGAAAAAGGAGGGATAAAGTTAAAGTAGCATGCCTAGTTCAAACTGTTTTGCAAGTGCAGAAGAGTTGTTCGGAAAAAGAGCATTTGAGAGTTTATCTCTCTTGATACCATTTGACCTTAAAAGGTTGTGCACGCGCTTTCCACTTTCTAATCTAATAATATTTTAAGTTTGTGGAATAGTAAATAACACACAATGAACTACAAATGGGATCCATTCCTGATAACATTTTCTGAACAGCAACAGCAACAAAAAATTTCACAATCTGCTGTTGGTTTTACTTTTTTTTTCTTTTGGTACTAATCTGGCGACTACACCATGATTGCACACTATCCTGGAACCAGGACAGGAGCTTATCCTGCTCTTCTTCAAATCTGAGCTGGACCAGAATGATTTTTTGAAAAAAAAATGAGGTGAAACAACTCCAGTCATGGCTGCACCTGAACGAGAGCTAAACTGAAGAACACAGTAGCTCAGCTCCATAGCATAAGCCAAAGTTTGTACATTGTTTTACTTTTCATTTCAGTATAGAATGAGTGAAAATGACCTTTGGATTTTTCAATTGGTTGAGATTTGCGTTATCACGTGATGGTCATTTACATAGTATTCCTAAGGTAATATAATAATGGGCAGCTGTTATAATTTCATGTGCATCACTCTAAGCATCTCAAAGCATGCAAATTTTTTGGGAAGAAGAGATCATAGGATAGTTCATTTAATAGTCTGCAGAGGAACCACAAAATCTTTTTTTCAGGCACTCAGGAAAAATAGAAGTAATTGGAGTTGAGATTAGACATGTCATTTGATATGGTTGTCATTTTTTTTTAAAGACTGAGGAATTATGTATATTTTTATTTATAATTATTATTTTAATTTAAAGTATTACTTTATTAATAAAACATACAGATAGCGGGAAGAGATGAATCTTGGCACCGGTTCCAAGCCATAGGTTAAAAATTTAACAGAGGAAGGACCATATGCTGCAACAAACATTTAGCAGTATTTCTGAAAAGAAATTTCTCCTAATATTCAAGCTGAAGCCAACTTGACAGCACTTAATTTAAAGTGTGCGAAGTATATAGGGAAAGCATAGAAGTCCCTTAGGTCTCTATGTTCATCTTCAATTTCGGTTGGTCCACAAAAGACAAAGATCAGAGCCTTGAGTTATCTAACCATGTCACCAGCTGTATTATGCGTTCCCTTAATTAAGAGGTGAGTATTCATCATCCCTTTCCCCAGCATGACATGAACTCTTGCTTACTTAAAATAATTCATATAGGAGGAAATGCCACTGACATTGCTACGCTACATGCTTTACCAAGAATTAATACTTTATTTTCCTTCCTAGTTATTGTTTCTGCAGTGTTGCCAGCATAACTCTAATAGTTGCTCTGCTTCTGAAGAAGATGGCACACTAGTGGTTGAAGTACTTTGAGAATATGTTAGCTAACAACTACAAACTGAAGTAGAGACGAATTATTTAAAGCACAAACAAAAGAGCAAAAATACCAGTGGGAAAGAACCCAAAACAATTAAGCTTTTAAATGTTTTACATGTTTATGGTAAATTCTCCCTTTCATCTTTGGGCCTGGAAATTAGATCATTTTAAAACTTGAATGCAAGTTACAATTAAAACCAAATTTAGATCAATAAAATGAAGCACAATATGACCATAAATACCCCAAAACAGAGATCTGAAAATGATAGTTGTGTATTTTTATATTTTGATGATCCTTGATGCAAAATGGAAACCTATTATGCTGTAATTAAATTTTTTTTAAAGCTCTTTTAGATCTTTAGATGAAACACGATATCTGGATGCCAAGCCACTGTTAGCTGTTTGTACTGTCTGGAATTGTATATTCAAGTCCTGGCTCAGCCCAGCCAAGCCTTCTTATTTCTAAGGCAGCCATTTAAACGTGTCATGATTTACTACAAGCTGAGCTCTCAAGCAAGGCCCTATAGTGTAGGGTTGTTTTAAAAAGTGCCAATAAAAACAAAATCTTAATACTCTACATGTGCTGTATGCAAGCGTATTCATTTCATAATTTACAAGATGTTACTGTTTTTAATGGTCATCATTCCAAACTTACTTTCCAGTCTGCAAATAGTTAACAACAACAAAGAGCTGTCAGAACAAATTGTACCCTCAAGTGTCACCTATGCTCTTCCATGTCCTCCGTTTGTTGGCACAACTGTTGCTTAAAAGTTAGTAATTCTCTTGGCAATGCACATGAAAAGAGAGGATACACATCATTGCGTCAGCTCTGCTGGTTTTGCAATGTTATCATAGAACCACGGTGCCCAAGATTTGTTTTAGCCTTTGGCAACTGCAGCTATGACCTTGACAAATATGGCAACAGATGTACTGAAGAAGAAAATGCATCTACTACAAATAATTTCCAAGAATAAAATTTCACTTAAAAATTGCAAATACAAATGGTATCACGGTATTGCTCATAGGGAAGATGATTTGGCAAAACCATAAAACTTTCAGGAAAAATAAATAATTTCAGAATAAAATCTTTAAATTACTTTGATGTAGTGGCATTGGAATAATCTTCTCCACAATAATAATCTTTGTTAGTAATTTATTTTAATGGGTTATCATTCAGAGGACAGTTTGTCAGTAGTGAAACTGTGGTTGTATTCTGTCTTGGGATCTTTTAAGACATTCGCCAGGCACTGTCACCAAGATAAGTATGACATCACCAAATGCAGCCATCACGATCTCATGTCCCCCCCCTAGAATCATGACCCCCTCAGGGTCATTAACAATAATACCAACTAATAAGTCTATCCCTACAAATAAGGTGCTGACACGCAAAGCAGTTTATCAGAAGCCAGCATATTGAATGGCAAAAGCATGACATTCTTACACAAACAGCAGATGAGGAGCACTCAACCTTGCCATCCCTACTTTTACCTCAGTGACCCCGTGCACTCCCACAGCCACAAAAGGGACAAAGTTCTTTTCACATTTCCTGTGGGCAGAACTGTAAGAGAGCAAATAGTGCCAGTGCTGGGCCTACCTCCACTCCCATTCCACTGCTTCATTTTGTTCTTTTAGCTCTATCACTGCACAGAAATTGTCCAACAAAGAGAATCACTGTAACTCTTCTCCCCGTATAGTTCACCTATGACACTCAACAGTGTGTATCAACAATTCTGGTTGTACTGAGCTCCTTCCCATTCAGAGTATTTCGTGTCCAATTTGTGTTGCTCTTCCATCATAAAATGTTTCTTTGCCCCAGCTGAAAACTTAAATTACATGAAAGCAACAGCAATATCTAACCCCACAGCAAAACAAACCCCAGAACTTACTCTGCTTCCTTCTGGCTCTTTCCAATGAATGCTCATAGATCCTGCCTGTATGAGAGTTCAGCCACAGAGCTACAGATACATCAGTCATCAGAGCGCAAGCTCAGCAAGAATAATACGCCTTTGTTGAACAGGAGTTGTATGGTTTAATTTGAGTCAATTTCCAATTAAAACTGAACGCTCTAATGGTTGTGGACCAAATCTTCAACACAGTGAAAGTACAGTGAAACAAATAACAGTGAGTGTTGCAGACACAGTCCAGAAGAAAGAACTGCAGATATTAACAGCCAGCGACTAAAGCTCAGAGCTGCAGAGTTTCTTGAGATGTTTGCTACCCACTTAAGGCACAGAAATTTTTACACGCTTTAAGTATTATTCAGGTGCTGCCTAGCCCTCGGGGGCCAGGGCATCTCTGCAAGCAAGCACACTGCCACTGTGCCTCCTGCTCCACTTCACAGAGAGGCTGCTCAGAACTCCCACCTGGAAGCTTCCAGGGAATATCATCAAAGTATGATCTCTGATCTAACTGTGGAAGAGGGAGGGCAAAGGCTTCTCTTTAAGATTAAGCAGAGCTTTCTGCTTGATGGCTGTTTCCAGGGGCTTAGGTATGCAAATGTCTGTGATAATGGACATGACTCAACGGAGACCATTAAATGTGCAAATATTACATGTGCAAACATGGAAGCTGCAGTTCATCTTAGCTAGCTGATACAATCACTCAACCTGATACTGTTTTAGGAAGTAAAAGAAACATAATCTGATAGTTGGTGTGCTTATTAAAGACATAAATCCAAATAATATCAAGAATTTGTGCCTTTATCTATACGTTAACACACTACTGTTGCTATTAATGTTAACTTATCCTTATCACAATGCTTTAGACCTTAGAGTATCATACAGAATGTATTTAAAGGACACGGAGGTGCAACAGGTGGAAACTTTCTGTTGACTAGAAACCAATCTTATACCCCATCATTCACTAACTGGATCTGGTCCCTTCAAGCTCTGATTCATAGAACAGAAGAATTACAGTTGTCTTCCTACAGCAAGATAAGGACTGTAGGCAAGTTGTCTGAAGCCATAAATACAGGCAGCAGAAGATTTAGAATTACAATTTGGTTTATAAATCTGCACTTTCTTCCTAGACTGAAGGTTACTGAATGGAGGAAACTCATCAGCAGGGTTTGACATTCTATCATTTGTGGAATATGCCAGGTTTGCAAAATATACTAGATATTAGGAGGAAGGTTTTCACTCAGACGGTGGTGACACTCTGGAACAGGTTGCCCAGAGAGGTGGATGCCCCATTCCTGGAAGCATTCAAGGCCAGGCTGGATGTGGCTCTGGGCAGCCTGGTCTAGTGGTTGACAACCCTGAACACAGCAGGGGGGTTGAAACTAGATGATCATTGTGGTCCTTTTCAACCCTGGCCATTCTATGATTCTATGATTCTATATGACTACGCAGAAGCACACACAGTATATGTGGCACCTAAATGAAATGTAGATTAGCTGTCCTTTGAGCAGATTCCTTTCTTTTGGATACAAAGTCTCCTAGAAGAATCTTCTCCTACTATTCAAAATACTTTCAAACCCCTTGTGTAGAAATAATGACATCTGAACAGCTGCCATAGTGCATGGCGTAGAGGCCACTCCTTGGTGTAGACTAGGTATAGATTAGTCAAATTCCTCCTCAAAGTCTAAATGTAAAATGTTGTAAAACGTAAACAAATCAGAAGTTCCTAAAAAATACCAATTATGTTCAAAATATTTTAAAATGCATGCAGATAAATAGGTCACCTTGAAAAACATGGGAATAAAAAGGCAATCCCTGCCACAACCATCAACTGCTAAGAGACTCACTCACTCAGACATTTATAGCTGCCCACACAGTGCCCTGTTAGAGCATCAGAGAGATGTGCACCAAGCTGGCAGATGTCACATGTGACCTACAGAAGATTCTTGCCCTTCCGGGGCACGGCAGCCGTGAGCTGTGGACTACTCTTACCTGAAATTACACTGTGTATTTTGAAGGATCCTGAAACTTCAAGGGAAGGAGGGGTGCTGATGAAACTGTTAACAAGCTCTAGGTCATCTCTAAGATGAATTTAGGCAAGGCTGAGTGAACAGCACATCTGCTACCTTGACCCTTAATCTGTAACCTCACTGGTGAACACCATCACCACCACAGCTCTCCTGCAGTACCTCTGTGGAGATTTTCTTCAGCGGATCACATGAATGCAGCCATGAGTGGATGCTCCTGGAGATCTCCTAAGTTTGCTGAACTAAAACTCAGTATAAGAGGCACAGATCTGCTGTACATTCCCCAAGTCAGTTGCTGCTGTCTTCATCCCCTGCTGATGCTTCCAGTTGGTACCTGAGGAGCTAGGAGCAATGGGGCTGGAGGAACAATCTCCATGACATAAAATGCCTCCAACAGCTTGTCTTCCGTGTGCTTTTTAGCACAGCCAGTTCTCAAACAAATCAACCTCATGAACAAACAAATGCTTAATGAATGGTGCCAGGGCACTGGTGAGTCAAAGGATGGAAAACCAGAAATGGGGAATGAACATCTCCTTTTCAAGCAACACTACAAGATGAAAACAAATCACAGAGAATAGAAAGCAGAAAGCACACATTATGTGGTGCTTCTTGGAGAAAAGGACTGCAGCTGTTAGTCTGCCTTGAGGAAACAATGACAGGAAATTGACAGACAAAACATCTTCCATCTCCTATTCCTAATCTGCCTGGGATTATATCAGCACTTTATGACAAGGAGCAGCTCTCTTTCTCATTTGCAGAGCATATTAAGATAAGTATTCTGGTTTCTGACATGCTCTCCCTAAGACAAGTTAATGATGACAGCAACAAGTCAGCAGCCCCACTGCTTGCAGAACCCAGAATGCTGCTCTGAGAATCATTATGGTGCTGGAGGGACTTAAAGACTGAAGGCAGAAAGCAGAGAGAGCTTTCCTACAGCAGGAGTGATTTACACTGACAGTCTAATGCTAGACTTTGCTTTAGGTTGCTCTTTAATATTTCTTGTAAGTTATATATAAAGGAACCTAAAGCACCTTATTTCCCAGGATTTTAACTCAAAATATCAAGCACCTAAGTGCCTAAGTATGACACAATGAAGAAACAGAAGTGTCAGGTGCCGGATTCTTTCAAATTATATCAAACCTTCTGTAGAACAGGGGGAGTCAACTCTCTGAAAGGTAGATAACAGCAGGACAAGAAGAGGAGGCTCAGGGGACACCTTACTGCTCTCATAACTACCTGAAGGGAAGTTGTAGTGAGCTGGGGGGTCAGCCTCTTCTCTCGTGTGACTAGTGATAAGACTAGAGGGAATGGCTTCAAGCTGTGCCAGGGGAGGTTCAGGCTGGACGTTAGGAAATACTGCTTCTCTGAAGGGGTGGTCAGGCACTGGAATGGGCTGCCCACAGAGGTGGTGGAGTCACCGACCCTGGAGGTGTTCAAGGAACATTTGGATATTGTGTTGAGGGACATGGTTTAATGAGAATTGTTGGTGATGTGTGAGTGGTTGGACTAGGTGATCCTGTGGGTCATTTCCAACCTTAGCGATTCTATGATTCTAAATGGTTTTAAGTTGAAGGATGGAAGATTTATGCTGGATGTCAGGGGGAAGTTCTTTACCAAGAGAGTGGTGAGGTTCTGGAACAGGCTGCCCAGAGAGGTTGTGGATACCCCGTCCCTGGAGGTGTTCAAGGCCAGGTTGG
>PPHD01017216.1:0-15162 GCA_002909625.1 Bambusicola thoracicus
TTGGTTTCTGATGGCCTCCTCGTCAACTTCAGGAGCCAAGGGGCATGTGCATTAATACTTAATATTACTTGTGTAATGGTGAATGGCCACCAATTTAACAGCTAGCTTGTTCAGAGTCATGCCGGGAGCAGACAGCACGTTATTTGCCTTATGACTAATCTTTGCTGCCTGGTGAAGAGGAGAGCTAGGCCTTCCTCTCCTCCTATGCAGAGCAATGGCAAAGCTCTGAACCGTGATGAGAAATTTCCATTCGGGCTGGGAGCAGTGAGCCATGTCAGTGGGGTGCAGTGGACATTGGGAAGGTTTGAGGCTGAGAAACCTCCACAAGGTGAGCAGGTGATCAGCAGTTGTCTGCAAACAGATGCTGCTGCTTTCCTCACAAAATCCCTAAGATTGCTTTAAAAGGTTAATCAGAGATTTATGAAGCTAAGAGGGAAAGGTGAAGGGATGTGTGGCAGCTGACGAACGTTTTATGAATGACAGCAACATCCTTAAAATAAATGAGGCTGTTAACAAATCATTGGGTTCTTGGCATATTGTTATCAACATGCATAGGCAAATGAACAAGTGAATCATTTCATTAGCTTATTCAGTGTTTTGTGCCCGATGAATACTAATGTAAGCAATGTCAGGAAAAGAGTGAAGTTATTTCTGGTTCATCTAATTATAACATAAGTGGATTTTTTTCCTTCTCACTAGTATTTTGAGATGCTTAGTTAAAATCTGCCGTGAACTAAATGCCTGGGAAAACCTCCAATCTCTATGGAGCCTTTGCAGGAAGTCAGTGGAGATTCAGACAAGAAGCTTTGCAGCGAATCATAGAGTTGTTTGAGTTGGAAGGGACCCTTAAAGGCCATCTGGTCCAATTCCCCTGCATGGGGACACCTGTGGCTAGGTCAGAGCCCTGTCCAGCCTGACCTTGAATGTCTCCAGGGATGGGGCATCCACCACCTCTCTGGGCAACCTGTTCCAGTGCTTCACAACTCTTATAAAAAACCTCTTCCTTACATCTAGTCTAAATCTCCTCTCTTTAAATTTGAAACCATTTCCACTTGTCCTATTGCAACAGACCCTGCTATAGAGTCTGCTCCCTTCTTTCTTATAGCCCCCATTTAAACACTTTACTCTCATCAAGGGATGCACACCTGAGACTGAGAGCATTTATCCTGCACTGCCTGCACTGCTCAGGCAGGGAGATGCAGTGATGGGGCAGAAATGTGTGTTGGCAGCTCTGAGGGATGACATTTCTTTCTTTGTTGTCACGGGGGATTTTGTCCTAATGCAGCTGTGTGTGTGCTGCGGGAATACAACACGGTGAGCTGCAGTGGTCCAGGAGACTCCTGGAGTCCATCAACAATAATTTTCTGGTTCAGGTACTGGACAGACCGACTAGAGGTGAGGCACTGCTGGTCCTGGTGCTCACCAGTGCAGAGATCGTTAATGACATTAAGATCAGAGGCAGCCTGGGCTGCAGCAACCATGCTCTGGTTGAGTTTGTGATCTTGAGGAACACGGGCCTGGCAAAGTGTGGAGTCAAGACCCTGAACTTCGGGAGAGTGAACTTCAGGTTGTTCAAGGAATTGTTGGTTGCTATCTCCTGGGAAGCTGTCCTTAGAGATAAAGGAGTGGAACAAAGCTGGCTACTCCTTAAGGATGCCTTTCTGAGAGTGCAAGAGCTCTCCATCACTCAGAATAAGAAAGTGGGCAAGGGAGGCAGGAAACCAGCATGGCTTGGCAAGGACCTGCCGCTCAGACTGAGGGAAAAGAACGGCAAGTGAGACTCACGAGACTGAATGTGTACAAGTCTATGGGGATGGATGATGTGCATCCCAGGGTCCTATGGGAGCTGGCTAATGTCATTTGACAAGTGGCTGTCAGGTGAAATCTCTGGTGACCGGAATAAGGGAAACATCATTCCCATTTATAAGAAGGGGAGGAAGGAGGACCCGGGGAGCTACAGACTAGTGAGTCTCATCTCTGTGCCTGGGAAGATCATGGTACAGATCCTCCTGGAAAACATATTAAGGCACATGAGTGACGTGCAGGTGATCTAAGACAGCCAGCATGACTTCACCAAGGGAAGGCTGTGCCTGACCCATCTGGTGGCCTGCTATGATGGAGTGACAGCATCAGTGGACAAAGGGCAGGCAACTAATGTCATCTCCCTGGACTTCTGCAGGGCCTTTGATGTGGTCCCCAACCACATCCTTATCTCTAAACTGGAGAGACAGAGATTTGAAGGGTAGACTATTTGGCGGTTAAGGAATTGGTTAGAAGATGATGATCAGAGGGCTGTAACACCTCTCCTATGAAGACAGGCCGAAGGAGCTGGGTTTGTTCAGTCTGGAGAAGACTGCAAGGAGACCTCATTACAGCCTTGCAGTATTTAAAAGAATAGAATAGAATAACTTGGGTTGGAAGGGACCTCAAAGATCATCTAGTTCCAAGCCCCTGCCAAAAGGGCTGCCAACCACTTACTCACAGGACAATTATAGACAGGAGGGAAAACAACTTTTTACACGGATAGATACTGTTAGGACAAGAGGAAATGGTTTTAAACTAAAAGAGGGGAAATTTAAATTAGATGTTAGTAAGGAATTCTTTCCTCAGAGGGCGGTGAGGCACTGGCACAGGCTGCCCAGAGCAGCTGTGGGTGCCCCAATCCTGGAGGTGTTCAAGGTCAGGCTGGATGGGGCCTGGGCAGCCTGAGCTGGTGGGTGGCAGCCAGCCCACAGCAGGGATTGGGGCTGGGTGGGGTTTGAGGTTCATTCTGACCCAAGCCGTTCTGTGATTCTATGACATTGTTTGGCAGTGTCACACAAAGGTGTCCCTGCCACTGAAGCTCTCTGCTCCTGACCACTGCCCCCAGGCCAGCCTCTCGCTGTCGTCCTGCCTCGGCCTGCTCCCCGCATTGATCCTACAGCAGGATAAGTAAGTCCTTCTTTATTCTCTTTTAAAGCATGCTTTCCTCTGTATCCATGTACATACATATTATCAAAACCAGAAGTGGTTTTGATTTTTTTTTTTCTTGGGGTAATGCATGACTGAAGAGCAGAAAACTAATTAAGGTTTACAAATCTCGATTACTGTAGCAGGCTGAAGCAGTGAAAGATGAATGTAGCAGCTGGCACTCATGATTCACCTCCTTTAAAAAAGTCAATGTGTTTTTGTGGCGTGAATTTGTTAGTGAAGAAGCTGTTCCTTAGCTTGTGTTACGATGCTGGGGTCAGAGTACCACAGTCCCTGTGCCTGGAGGTGCTGCCTCAGTCCTGGGGGGGCTTGAGGGATCAGTGCAACATGCAGGCAGTGCTGGGAAACCTAAAACCATCATTAAAACTTGCTGTTTCAGAGCATGTTAACAGTGTGCCCCCTCTTGNGTGAATTTGTTAGTGAAGAAGCTGTTCCTTAGCTTGTGTTACGATGCTGGGGTCAGAGTACCACAGTCCCTGTGCCTGGAGGTGCTGCCTCAGTCCTGGGGGGGCTTGAGGGATCAGTGCAACATGCAGGCAGTGCTGGGAAACCTAAAACCATCATTAAAACTTGCTGTTTCAGAGCATGTCAACAGTGTGCCCCCTCTTGTTGGGCTCATGCGAGATGACACAAGCCCAGGCATACAGATGTGTCCATTGAGAAGTGGGTNTTGGGCTCATGCGAGATGACACAAGCCCAGGCATACAGATGTGTCCATTGAGAAGTGGGCTGCCCAAAAGCTGTGTCTGCTCTCACTAAAGTCCCCCTCTGCCTTCCTACAGAAATCAGGATTTCAGCTTTCCTATAAGATCACCACGAGGAGCTTAGACTTGACAGCAAATTTCAGTAATTAAAAGCTCAGTTCTTCACAAATATCCCCACTTTGGTGGGACTTGCAGTGTTCTAAGATCACTTAGAAACACAAATAACACTGAAGGCTTTGATGCTGACAGTGGGAGAAGAAAATTCTCTCATCAGCCTGATGATAAGTAATAACAGCAGTTCTTATTTGTGCAGCAGCCAAGACATTGGTAAACAAAATGGAGCAGGAAATAACATGATTGCACTGCGTTCTCTTTGCTGGCACATGTGAGGATAGGGTTAAAAAAAGAGGAACTGCTTTATAAAACTGCTCTGTCCAGCATCAAGTCAGCCAAAACACTATTAAGAGAACAAATGGACGTAATGTTTGAAGAGCAGCAAATGTTGGAGCGTGACAAAATCAGAGATGGTTCTGCTCTGAAAGGTCTCCTGTTTGTCACAGTCTCTGAGGCAACGGTGATTTTACGACTGGGGGGGTTTCTATGGCTCTGTACTGGTAATGTCTGTAGTCCTCCAGTGGTTACCCATCCTCTTTGCTGTACTTTCTGGTGTTGGCATGTGCCCTGGCTCTGATTTACTGAATGCTGCACAAATATCAGCTCCTAAATCTGGGAAGGGAAAAAAAAAAAAAAGAAAAGATGAACAAAATTTGTCAGGTAGAGATTAGAGAAGTAATTGAACTTTACCAAGCTGAAATAAATCTCTCAGAAGCAGCACTTCAGGCTGTATTTGGGATTGAAGTAGCTCTGATTTGTGTGAACTCAGCAGGAAAACTCCTTGGCAGGATTACACAAGCCAGCGCTGGGTGCTTTTCTAAGTCTCTCCAGCCTGACTTTCTTAATGATCTGAAAAACAGGGCTGTAGTCAGGCAATTCTACCCTGAATTCATGTTTCTCAGCGTACTCTTGCAGAGCAGGGCAGAATGTTTCTTTTTGTCTTTGGGAGATAGGAGTGAGTTCCCAGTGCCAGGCTGGGGAATGGCTGGCCCCAAACTGGAGTGGTGAGGGAAGAGCTGCCCTCAGCAGAAGGCACTCGGCACACAAAAGCGTCTGAGATCTCTTGGAGCTCCTATGAGTACTCATCCAACCATTAAATAACGCTGCAGAAAGTCACATGCTTGCTTACACTCCTGCTGGCAGAGCTTATTTGTCTTAATAAGGCTCAGTCACTCTGTAGGGCATAAAAGCCACTTGTGAGATAAATGAAAAGATTGTTTGCACCATGGTCCTATAAATATCATGCTCGTAAAAAAGATTTCTCCATATTTTGCTGCTTATTCTTCACTCACATGTATATCTCCACCCTCTTTTTCTTCCTGCCTGAAATCAGCTCTAGAAGATCCCCAAAGGTGCATTTTTTATTGTGTATTTGCTTCAGAGCTCAGCATATCACGGGAAGCACTCTCATTGACTGCAGTGTGTTTCTATTTCGGTTTTAAGTGAGCATTAGAGAAGATGTGTGACCAGTGTTATTTAACATCTTTGTAGGTGACATGAACAGTGGGATCAAGTGCACCCTCAGCAAGTTTGCAGATGACACCAAGCTGAGTGGTGCAGTTGACACACTAGAGAGAAAGGATGCCATCCAGAGGGGCCTGGACAGGACCTTGTGAAGTTCAGCAAGGCCATGTGCAAGGTCCTGCACCTGGGCTGGGGCAGTCCCAAGTACAGATACAGACTGGGTAGAGAATGGCTTGAGAGCAGCCCTGAGGAGAAGGATTCAGGGGTGTCAATTGATGAAAGATTCAATGTGAACCAGCAGTGTGCTTTTGCAGCCCAGAAGGCCAACTGTATCCTAGGTTGCATCGAGAGACATGTGACCAGCAGGTTGGAAGAGGTGATTCTGCCTCTCTACTCTGCTCTTGTGAAGCTCCACCTGAATATCACCATTGGTGAAGCTCCACCTGAAGCACTGTGTTCAGTTCTGGTCTCTGGTGAGACATTGGAACAGGTTTCCCACTGAGGCTGTGGATGCTCCCTCCCTGGAAGCATTCAAGGCCAGGCTGGGTGGGGCTTTGAACAACCTGGTCTAGAGGGAAGTGGCCCTGCCTATAGCAGGGGGTTGGAACTACGTGATCTTAAAGGTCCCTTCCAACCCAAACCATTCTACGATTCTATGGTTCCATTATATGAAGACAGGTTGTAAAAAAAAAACAACAGGATTTCTGTGTTTTGCTATGATGCACTTGTATGTAACTTGCTTCCCAGTTGGCAGTGAGCGTCACCTGTTTTCAAGACAGCTTCAGGAAAAAGTAATCTTTCATATCTGGCATATCACTTCTTGTCTCTAAACAGGGAGATATTAAATTCCTTAAGGCACAGTGACAGCCACTCACTTGCATAGAAATACTAATTTGAAACAAGTCTGCAGGGATCTCTTAAATATGAAATATATACATCGTCTACTTCTCATAAGAGGGGAAAAATGTGTCCAGTATTTACAGCAAACCAGCAATCTGCTTTCTGTCTTTATACTTCTGTTTATTCAACTGTAAAACCAAATTGAAAAAAATATTTCCTTGTGGGACTGTGTCAAGCTTTAATATCTGTAGAGAAGTATTCTAAACTCTGAGCAGGAAGTATTTCTTGTGCCAAATGAAGACAAATGCTAAATTTCATGTTTTTATCAATTTGTCACAGTAGCCAAATCTGTGTTCATTTCCACTCGATTCATTCCCTTGAGCCGAGACATTAAGTTGAGCTCCTCTGTTTTAATTCCTCCAGGACAGTGGAGAGCCAAGAAGCTCAAGCTTCCTCTGGGTTTGTAACCAAGATCGGAGGGCATGCAGACCAATGGGTTCTACTTGAAAAATACACATAAAGAAGTTTTTAGAACAGACAAGACTTCAGCAAACTGATTGAGGAAACAGAATGACAGAATTTTCTTCTTGAATATAGACAATTCTAATTACTTCATGAAATTTAATGCTAACAGAAGCAGCAAGCAATTACAACATCATTTATTTGCTGTATAGAAACTTTTGAGTATGACCAATTATTTTGGCATAATTTATTTTGCTACTGGCAAGATATTAACAAAGAACAGGCATTCTTAAGGGGGAGGTGGACTTAATTTTATGCTGCAGGAACATCTCTGCTAAGCAGAGGTGAAGACTTTCTTCTTCAGATTGTGCTTGGTTCAAATTCTGAGCAGTGAAAGCCAAAAGACTGTGTTCTTTTTAAAAAATAATAGGTGCAGTGAATTGTGGATTTTATTTTAGGGAGATGTTGTGTATAGGACAAATGTTGCTTCTGTCCTAAGGTTTTACAGCCCCCAGAACAGAGTTATTTTGTGTTTCTGAGAGCTAGCAATACATCAATATTTATAGCTAATAGTGACACCGGGGTGCAACTATTTTTGGTCTCTGTGATCAGTCAGATTAGTGATAGGAAGAAATGGGGCTTAGAGCTGCTGTTCAATCGCAGCATGGAGCCAGGCTAAAACCGAAGTCCATGAGCTATCCACAGGTTTTTCCTGGTAAGAAAGGTTGGCAGGGCCACTGTCAGATCCAAGGGAAAATGATCTCAGAGTGGAAAGATGAGAATCATAGAATCACATAGAATCATTAAGGTTGGAAAAGATCTCTAAGATCGTGTCCAGCCATCCACCTACCTCCAATATTGCCCACTCATCTGTGTTCCTCAGTACCACACATCCACGGTTCTTGAACACCTCCAGGGACAGTGACTCCACCACCCCTCTGGACAGTCTGTCCCAACACCTCACCACTCTTTCTGAGAAGAAATTTTTTATAATATGCAACCTGAACTTCCCTGGCACAACGAGAAACCATTACCTCTCATCCTATTGCTGTTACCTGTTCAACTAGAAGAACATAAGGAAGCACACCAAAACTTGCAAGTTGCTCTTAGTCCTTTTGTTATGGGTAATTTTCCGGCGTCATGAGGAGCTGGTGGAGCTGCTGTATGTCTGTGAATGCCTTGGGAACATGTTTAAAAAAGAGATAGCTTAAAAGTTACCTTGGAGAATTATTGGATAAACCGAGATGAAAGAAGTCACAGATGAAAGACTTGCCCTCCAGTCTCACCCTGGATTCCTGGATGGGGGATACAATAGTGAGCAATGACAGAGAGCTGTGAAGTCTTCTGCCAGTAATTTACTCTGAAAAGACATTAGTTTGCTTGAAACATATATTTTAACATACTGCCTGGAATGGCTTTCTTTTCTTCCAAATGTTTAGCTACAAGATAAATAAGCATAATCATTTCATCTGCTAATGTGGAGTGTAAAAGTGTGTCTTGTAATTCCTGGGAAACTTCTTATTTACCTTCACGAAAAGACAGAATAGATAAATCACTATTAAGTTAAAAATATTGCTGTCTTAAGACCTTTCACATCAGTTTAAAAACATTCCTTTGGGACCCATGCAAATTGAAATGTTGATGTCGTGCTCAGAAATGCTTTTTCTTATTAATCGCAATATTTTTTTCTGACTGGCATGTATAATTATCATCTTCTGCCATCTCTCATTCTCTTAATTCTCTACCTTAATAACCGTGTCAGTCAGAAACTCATCCCAACTCTTTTGGTGTGGCATATATTCAGAGCCATGGATTTCTTGGCAGTGCTAAGGCAATTACAATGATGAGCGTTAGGATGGGCTGCCATGGTTTGCTCCTTCATGCTGACCCTGAACTATCAAGAAGCACTGTCTGACAGATCCTGTCACCTCTGCACATCGCACTCTACTGACCGCAGTTTACAGCATCCTGAGGAATATTTCTAATAGACGTAACTTTTGTTCTCTGGCATCCAACAGATGTCAGCCCATTTTAATGCTTTACCATCAAAGAACCACAATTCTCACTGAGCTTAGAAATGTGATTTCTTTCTCTAGTATAAAGAAAATATTCCTTTCTTGCAATTTACCGTATTTATTCATGTTGTTTTGGATTGTGACCATTTCAACAAGTAACCCAGAAGACTTGGCAAAGGTAACCCATTTTACTGCTTGTTTTCTTCTTTACTGACCTTGTTATCTTCTGCCTTCCAGCAGTGCCCAGGGTATTCACTTTCCTCTTGTGGGAAACTCAGCCATCTTTCGGCCCGTGGTGACTTCGCTAGCTCCCCCAGAGCTGTTTAAGTATCTCTGCTTACTCCCTTTACAACTCTTAGCTGCAAATTTTAGCAGATGGTGCTCACCTCCTCTGTTCCTCCTGTGGGTTGAACACTACGTTCTCCAATGTCTCCAACTCCAACGTTAAATATATCCCCTTGCTCCTGTTCCCATTCAGGACAGGCCAGCTGAAGCCCAGTCAGTCTCAGTGCACCTCTGGGCACACAGAGACTTTCTCAGCTCTCTCTGTTAGCCATAGTACAGCCCCAACCCATGGGACTGATACATGCTGTAACGTAGGACTGTGGGCTATACCTTTCATAGTAACTGTGGAACTGAAAAACCGAACAGTTATACAACAACCTTGGGAACTGTCTGTCCAAACCTCCACATCTAAACCTGGTCAGAGCTGATCTGAATATTTTCATGTCAGAATGTCATCAGAACTAACATGTTACAGTGTGAAGCATTTTCATCTTCTGTCTGTGTGGTGCGCTCTGCCAGTTGGCGCTGTCTGAAGTGGTTTGTGGGGAGATGAAGATACCATAAAATGACTTTGTCTTTCCAGTCAGTTGCCATGCTGCCCACTTATGTGCTCCATAAAGGACCGTAATTGAAATAACACAACATTTCTCCAGTAAAAGCAGTGAGCACAATAAAAGCATGCCACAGATGAGCCACGTTAACATACCATTGCAGTAATGCTCCAGGCAGGCATCAGTGCCCATAGGCAGCCCCCAGTGCTTTGTTCAGGGCTCCTGAACCACTCTTGAGGGGAGAGTTTCAATAAGCAGGAAAGATTAAACAAATAGAGGTATTAAACGCTCTTATTACCATTGAGTAGCCCATCAAAGATAAATGCACTTATTAATGGACTTGTTTGCAAAACTGATTTTGTTAAATGTGGCTGAGTTCTCTGCTTATGGCACCATTGAAATCATTTGCGAATTAGATGAAAGATTGCTTTATCTTGGCATAAGTAACCTCTTTGCCTCTTAAGTTCCTATGCTTCTCTTAGTGCATTCCTCCCGCAGTTATCTTCTCTGTAGTTATATCATCCCTCTTTCCCTGGGCACCCTGAGCTAATGCTTGATCTAGCAGTTGGCAATGCTGCCCACAGCAGGAGGGTTGGAACAAGATGATCTTTGAGGTCCCTTCCAACCCAAGTCATTCTATGATTCTTTCCATGGAGAGGAATATATCACTGTCTTCTAGGTCAAGCTGATGAAAGGTGATGGTTTCCTGTGACCCAGCACTGCAACAGTACGATGTCATACTCTTGGTGTGAGTTAGCCTCACTATTACATTTAATCATCGCTCACTGCTTGCTGGGTGCTGAAGGGCAAATGAAGTCACCCCAGTCCGCAGAACGTGATGCCAAAGATGGGTTCTGTGTTGGGGGAAGCCAGTGAATACCAAGAGCTGGTGGTGTGCATGAAGCTGGGGATGGGGCAAACCACGCACAAGGCTTCTGCCTGGGTGTGCCTGCTTGAGCAGGGGTTGGAGCAGATGACCTCCAGAGGTCCCTTCCTACCTCTGCCATTCTGGGATCCCATTGGGAGTGGCAGTAGATGGAAGATTTTAGGTCACTCAGTCATATAAGTGGCCAGTCAGCTGGACTGCTACGGACTTCTTTTATACTCAGAAATCACAGGCAACAAGATAACAGAGGATAGTGTTTGAGATTTTCCTTTAGTGCCACTTTATTTGAAAAGTTCCCATTTTTACTACTTGCAAAGTGCAGCTGATAAGTGTCCTGTGCTGCCATAATGTTCCTGTATTGAGTGAGTTTTCTTTAATGAGCTGATATATTTCAGTTGTGAAGGGCACCGATAACTCTCACTAATTCAACGGGAGCTGCCAGTGCTCAGCCCATAAAATATGGAAAATGATGCGTAAGGGCGGGTATGCATCTATCATAATGGACAAATGATAGGAAGCTGCAGTGCACTTTTCTCCTAATCTGACACACATGTCAGATTGTATGCACATATTTCTCAAAACCATTTCACTTTTCGTAAGGCAATCACATTATCGAAAACTTAAAATTAGCCATAGAAAGACAGATTCTGTGAGGTATTTGCAGTGTAGGGAGAAAAATGGGCAGAGCTTTATCAGGAAATGAAAATCAAGCTAGCTGTATTGCCTCACCAAGGGTTGTTTATTGCAAAGAAGTTGTTTTTATTCCACTGCTCAGTTGAATAAAAGTCCCAAACCATACATCTGGCTCCACTGAATAGATTTTCTTTCCAATTCAAAGCCATATGCTGAGAGAGCTCGCAGGAAAACTTGCTCTGCAGCCTTTTGTTGAGTTGTGCTATGGAATGAATGGGAAGATATTTCAAGGCACCTTGTGAGTCTTCTACCACTAGTACTAGGAGAGATATTGATGTGAGTTCAGTGGTATCCATGAATTTTGATCATTTCTTCTTTCCTGATGTGCCTTTGAAGACAGTGGCCCAGGATCTTGCTCTGTGTGTATACCTGCAACATGATCAAGACTGCAGCAGTCTGTGTCTCTCTGTTTGCTCTTATCACCCTTAAATCTTCACTTCTCAGCTGCACACTGAGCCTTGCTGATTTTCCTCTTTCCCTTTCGTAAAATATTTGGATTCCATTGAGGGAAAAAACAGAATGTTTTTTTTTAGTCAGCCCATCTTGAAAATGATTTCTTCTGCAGTCAGCTTTGATTATTAAACACCTTCAAATCTGAAAATAACATGTTATGTAAACAAAACACTCTCCCCCTTGGCCTCTAAAAATATTTTTGAGATACATTTCTGCATTCATTTAAAATGTTCTTGTTGATTAATCGTCACTCTGCCTCCTCTAGACTTCACAGGTAGTGGTGGAGTTATATATAGTGACTGAGTCTGTTAGCAGAAAGGAAGATGTCTTTCCCCAGAAAGCTCTTGCTGATGTTTGTAGGTAGCAGCAGCAGACACAGTCCTATCCCACCAGTGAATAGTGCATTGATTTGACAAAAGGAAGGGATGCCACCCAAAGGGACCAAACAAGCTTGAAGAGTTGGCCCATGCTCCATCCCTGGAGGTGTTCAAGGCCAGGTTGGATGGGGTCCTGTGGCAGCCCTGCCCACAGGAAGGAATTGGAACTGGGTGGGCTTTGAGGGCCCTTCCAACCCAAGTCATTCAGTGATTCTGTGATTATATTAATATAGGAACATCAAGAGATCCAAATTGTTAATCCTGCCGTTTTCCATAGGAAGGTGGGCATATAGTTTCTGAGCAGCCAGTTAATTTCTGTGAGTTTCTGGGAGCAGAGAAACAATTCAGTGGGTTTACACAGTATATAGTGTACTAGGAATGTCAGCTTGGCAGGGTGTTAGATGAGGTCCTTATTTCATACTGCTTCTACAATAGGTTAGGGGGAGAAGATGGGCAGGAGCAGGGCACAGAGTGATGTGTCCTGGCTTCAGCGTTGCTAGGCTGCTCACGTTCTACTCTTGTGTTTTGAATGACACAAGGCATAAAAGAAAGAGGCGAAGACTGAAAATCATTTGCTCACTTACCTGAGCTCTGGTCCAAAGCAGTTCTTGTAGCAGTATCTCTGGCTTGTTCTTACTTCACGTCCTCTGTGTTAATTCAAGGTTTTTTCATCCAGGCTAGCACATGGTGACAGGAGAATGGGACAGTGAGGCCTTAGTGAGGTCAAATAGGAAACAAGAGGATGTACGTTTGAAAGAAACAGTGATTAAAAGGACAGAAAGATTGCTTATGTGGGGCTGCACATGGCTGTGAAAAAGCAGCTAATCTCACCAAGCTAGCACAGCAGATTCAAGCAGTGCATTGTCCTTCAGCTGCCCAAAGACATCCACAAGCCAATGTGCATAAAAGAGCAACTCTGCCTGTTTTCTCAAAGTAAGCCACAAGGAATAATACTGTTTAGTGGTTCAACCATCAGATCTACAGCCAGGATCTGGATGCTTCACTTCTGCTTGCAAAGCAGTACCTGCCTCTGTCCTGGCTCACGGCAGCAGCCCCAGCACCAATGTGCTCATGTGGTGTCAAACAGAAGCTGACAAACCCTGCTTATCTGGGTACCTCTGCAAGACAACGTGTGGTCAACAACTTCTGCAGCCTTCAGAAGTGTCCCCGTGCATTGCTGTGCTTTGCTCAGAGCTTGCCAGGACGACAGTAACAATATAATGGTATGGAAAACAGAGTTCCTGAACCAGGGAACATTTCCTTTGTGAGCTCCTGACAGAGGCACAGCTTTATGTCACCAGAGGTAAAACTGAAAATACGCACATGCGTGTATGTGCATAAGTTATATACAAAGGCATACTTAAGAGATTGAATATAGGAAACTTTTTTAGATGCTTGGGTTTATAGCAAAGGTGTTTAAGCCCCTAAGTCTCAAAGAAATACCAATGGGAATTGTGCATCTATACATATTTGCAGGTCTAGGCTGCAGTCTCTGTTTCAGAGAGTTGGTTTGTGGTCCCAGTAGATATCTCTCTGCTGGCAGGAGTGAAGGACCAGCAAAAGAGGTTACACATTTTTCTCTGATCCTTCCTCTGCTTAGCATCATATTCACTTGATAAATTAGTTCCCTTTGGCTCATCATTCCCCATTCCTGCTACTTTTTTTTTTATGTCAGATCATGCAGAGGCAGCTCAGAGGTACTTAGCGGTGTTTTGAGCATGCTAACTAACCTTCACAGCCTTTAGTGCCCCAGGAACAAAGCTGAAGGCCATAAATCTTATTTAAATTGCCAGCTGAGTGTGATCTCTTGAGGCCTTTTAGTCTGGCGTTTGTATAGATCTGCACGTAAAATTCATTCATTTTCTTTATCCTGTTGCAGGTTTCACCAGCTGGCTGATCTGTAACTAGGTCAGCTTCATAAAGCATCATTTCCTTGCCAGGGCTTTGTCTTCATTTCAGAAGACATAACTGGAGAGGCTGGATAACAAATGGGTCAGACTACACTGTTCTGGGAATGTTAGTTCATTGCTCTTACAAGCCTTGATACTATTTCCAGACTTGTGAATTGACGTAAGCCATGAGAGACCAATCCACCAGCACTTGTTATTCCACATGGTTAATTACTGGGACGTTGCCCATCAGCTTATGAGTCCCTACTGTAGCTGGAAGATACCCAAAGAAACCATTACATTGGAACTCTTGGGATGTGCAAGGTGGCTGCAGGCAGGGGAGAGCATATTGGCAAACATACTGTGAGCAAAACTTCATTCCTTCTGAAATATAGAGTTAAAATGGAAGTCTTGATGGCTGAAGGCCACAGTACAGGCAGCTTCCTCCAGAAAGGAGGCAGAGAGGGAGGTAGAGCTGGCTGGAGAAGGAGAGGGAGGGGAAGAAGGCAGAACAGGCAAGGAAGAAGGGAAGTGTAAAGGCTGAGCAGGAGTGAGAGAGAGAGGGGCCAATGAAATGATCATCAGTCTTGACTCACATTCCTACCAGCTGTATGTTTCTTTACAAACGCTCAGGGGAGAGGAGGGGCTGCTCAGAAGCAGCTTCCTCTGTGACTTTGAAAAGCAACGCAAAGTTATTTCTAAGCATAGAAAGAAAAAGCCATAAAATAGTGCTTTGCAATAGTGAACTGAGTTCACATGTACAGCTACACTCTTAACCTTATCCTTATCTTGTTCTACACCAGAGACCCTGTTCATATCAGTTTTTCAATAAAGCAGTCAAAATATAGTCCTTCAGTGGGCTGGGAGGAATGAAAAATTAGATTTCAGAGCAATCTGATACATAAAAATTGGTGAATTACCTTTTCTCTGGAGCTGTGACTTGATTTTTCCACTGCAGCTTTTCTCCTTACATAAAATCTACTTGTGCAAAAATTTAATGACCACGTAATCTTCTTCCTGACATCTGTTAAATTTGAAAGTGATGAACTGGCTTATTACCTCAGTTAAATTTTTTAAAAATGCTGTTCCTAATCAATTCCAGCAGACATCTACAAATGAGGCAAGAGTTACATAAGGCGAGCGTTTGAATTGCAGTAGTATTGGAAAGTAAAGGAAAAGTCTGTGTGTGTGCCCTTGAGAATAGAAGCAGATGCAGAAACATGCAGACAGCCATCTATTTGGAGAATCTAACAATTAAATTGGCTCCTTTTAAAATAAGGCTTAGAGTAGGATCAACAACTGTCAGCTTGCTGGGGGGTTCTCAGGTCGGATGAAGCCAGTTCTCTGCTGGCAGCAGTTGCCTGTAGAGGCTGGCCTCATGGTTTGGCCATTTACAGAATCACAGAATCACAGAATCACAGAATGGCCTGGGTTGGAAGGGACCTCAAGGATCATGAAT
>PPHD01017217.1:0-15162 GCA_002909625.1 Bambusicola thoracicus
TATCCCTGTCCAGTTTTACAGTGAGACATCAGATATTCTGTTAAGGTCCGAGGTCCAATTCTATACTCACCAGAAATTGCTTCCTTGGCCTCTCGTGCCCGAATGTAACAGGACCAAGCACAGCATCACTGTTTCCTCTTGCTCCGTCTGAAAGGTGGGATGGGTACCTTCCAGGTCAGCTATTTCTGCTTACCCTTGTAGAACAAAGCTGTTCCCACAGTGGGTGAGCTGAGAGGAGAAAAGTGATTGTTTCTGTCTCTTCTCCTTACAGCTCATTGGTATTGAGTGGATGGAATTATGTATAAAATCTGAGGTGTGCCCATACAGTTCTTGTGCAGCGAGCAGTTATCTCAGTGCAAGTCCTTTGCCAATGCCAGTCCCACCACTCCTCTCTCTCCTCCTTCCTCCCAAACAAACCATTTCTCTGAAATGAGTAATTACAAATTATGGTCTGGAAGGTTTAGAAATTCTAAGTTTATATGCAGCTTTATAATATAAGCTTGTGGATTTTTCAGAGCTGTTTGGGTTTCTTCACGAAAGGACAATTCCACTGCACACGCAGCAAGATTTCCAGGATCAGAAGGCAAATCTGAAAGCCAGCAAATCTATGTACTTTCCATCTGCACTATTTTTAATCTATTACTCTTAATTCCTATCCAAGCCCTTTATGAGTGCCCAGAAAAAACATTTTCCAATGTAATCAGTGGGGCTTAAGATGCCTGGAAAGCTGCTCAGAGGTGAAAAGCCAACTTTTTTCTTTCTTTTTTTTTTTCTTTCTTTTTTGCTAGCATACATTTTTTCTGCATTAGTTTCAAGCTGAAGGTTAACTTCTTCCTATATACATATTTAGTAAGGAAAGGAATAAAAAAAGAGGTTATGTAAAGGTAAAAACCTACAGATCTTTGTGCATTTGCCAGAGGTGTAGGAACCAGGACTTCATAACCAATATAAATTACAGCACCACGTCTGCAGTTCACGTTCTGTTTTAATTACTGAACTTTATTGCAATTCTATAAATGCTTCTTTACATAAATCACACACGAGGCCTCGGTTTTGGTACTCCATAAAAACAAGTGACAGGTTGCACAAAATGCTTATTACAGACACACACAGTCATCTTAAAGCCAGTGCAGTATAGAACCGTACTAAAATCATACCTGTTTGTAAGATTAAATATATATACATTTCTTTAAAAGCCAAAAACATGGAAGTGGGATACATTAGTGATTAAATATAAGAGTATATAGTGTATAGCAGCTTTGTAAAATATTCAACTACTATCTAGTTATCTAGCAGCAACGTTGTCTAATGATTGTTAGACAGTTTGTTTCAATCAGTAGATGTTTTGTTCCAATATTTCATACAGACTGTAGATGTCTCTGATCATCACATTAGCAGAAAGAATAGTTTCTACTTAAAGCTTTACTGACATTTGTAAGAGTAATTACAATACCGCAACTTCACCAAAAAAGTCATCTGTTAATTGTCACCTTCATATTCCGGAGTACAAAACAGGCTGCACGCTTCATTAATATTTTTTTTCTCCAATGCAGACCGTAAATGGATGGAAATTCCCAGGAGGTCTGTCTAATCCTGGTGAAGACATTGGTAAGTTCAACAGTAACAGGTCAGACATCAATGGAACTACAAAAACGTTAACACTGAAATACACAGTGACCCAACATCGCTCCTGTGACTACTCGCTTCTTTGAAATGATGGCTAATGGATTAAGTGACACAATCCTATGACATGAACGTTAATTGGGCAAGATCATATTGAGGGCAGGGAAGCTTTATAACATCCGCATTTTTGCACGAGTTCTCATAAATAAGAACTTGAAGCCAACTTTTGTAGGTTTGTTGGGTATGTTGCAGTAAGAGTAAGAAGCACAGAGGACTTCAATAATCAGCAGATAGCAAAAAGCAAAACTGAGATAGCAAGTCCTCAGCTCACTCTGCAATCCAGAGCAGGGAGCTCAGTGATGTACTGAGCAAAAATATAAAGCTTCCAGCTTTCAATATTTATGTGCAAAACAGCAATACATACAATTGCTTCCTTCCACCCTCATCCATTGATTTGCTTACACTAAGTGCTCTTTGCACAGGACCAGCGTAAGTGCAGTTCCTGACACCTGGGGCCACCTACTTTGAATCAGAGACATAAGGCACTTCTGCATTAAAAAACAATGCTGGTTTGAGGACAGCCATCATTTCTACCTAGCACAGCACAGGTGATGCTGAACACGGCTGCTGCACTTCTGTTCAAAGCTGAATGAATAAGGGTGTGTACAAAAAGAGAGAAGATCGTGCTTTTCTTCTTGTATCTCACCTCCTGAAACTGCAATCCGTAGGCTGGTTAATCCTTAAATTATACTGCATTTATTAGGTAGGTCTTGGTTTCAAAAGGTAAACTCACTCACAGTTATTTAGCCCCACATCTGTCTTCAGATAGGAATATATTCTTCTAATAAGCGAAGTTTGACAAAAACACTGCCCAGAGCAACACAGAAGCTCTACAAACAATACTGATATCTTAAATCTGTTTCATACCTTAGAAATCTCTCTGTATTATCTTAGCAGTGATCCTATAGCAGCGTGTGGAAAGCTTGTATTCTGATTCATTATTTCTACACTTGGAGAAAGTTGAGTTGTAGTTTTTGTAACTCTGGAATCACATTTCAACTGCATCATCGAACACAGTGATAGAAATCAAAATTATTTGTTCAACACTGCAAATACATACAGCACAGTGGAATGGCTTCATGCTTTCGAAAGACCCTCAACACCATGTTTGTTGCCTAGCCAGACACCCTTGCGCTTCGAGAGAGAGAGGAGCTGGGCCAAGAGATACCAGAGGAGCTTTTGTAGTGAGGGAAGAGGCTAACCAGAATGAGAGACGGCTTCACTAGGGCAATTCTGAGTACCAGCAGCCATCCCTCAAATAACAGGTGAGATCATGGATGGAGCCTGGATGTAGATATTAAGGACCAGGAAGAAACAAATCACTCAGAGCTCCCCTCCTACCTCTGCTTAACAATATCACAACAAACACGATGATTATGTGCATCACATTTCAATATCACAGAAAAGATAAATTAGTAAAGCATAAAATACGAAGTTTAATTTTTACTTTTTCCATCACTTACGTGAAATCTTACAAACTCGCAGTCACCCGAGAGTCCAAATTTTAAACGCTGTTACAATGCTTGCACATCCTGTGATTATATGAAGCAACAAAATATATGACTGCTACCTTTAATAAGCACAAACCGATTTGCACAAGTAATCTGAATAGCTTCATAATGGAGATTAAGCAAAGTGAACAGATCTTTCTGTTTGCATATTTCTGAGATTCAAGCCCTAGTGTTTCTTCTAGTGTAACTGTCATATTTAAAATACACACATTTAATTAATGTGGAAACAGAAAAGGGCGCTTGATCTAAAAGAAAAGCTCAAAGCTTAAATGAAATCCCTGTTCAGTTTCCATAGCCTGCTTCAGCATTCTGCCCGATCTCAGTTGTTTACCTTCTGTGATCTTTTCTGTGTAATATGTCCTTTGCCTAATAAAAAAATCACTTGCCCTAGGGAGTTTGCTTTGCAACCACTGTTTTAAACCAGAGGACTGCAAGGGCCACCCTGGGGTGTGCACAGCACCGTCTCCCTAGGGGTCAGTAATGGTAAATGAGTATCTTTCCCCATAGACAGTTGCCCTGTAATTAATACTGCAGTGAAAGTTACAAACACAAATGTTCTGCAGGCACTAGGTATTAATGGGTTTCCTATCCCACAAAGGCCTCCATGTACTTGATGTTAACTTTATGCAGGATGTTCCACTGCAAGATAGAAGACAAGTTTCAAAACTACACCTTGGACAGCATTATGGAAAGTTTCTTTCATCTGTTTGTAGCGTATGCAAAAGAAAGGTTGTTGCAATTAGTTTTGTTCAGGGACCAAAACGTTAGCTTGTCCTTGTGTAGAATGGTGAAGAAGCTCTGTGTTTTGAAAGGCTTGCTAAGCAGAACAGAAGGTGCTTTGAGTTAGAAATGTTCTGTGATCAAAAGGTTTAAAGAGTGTTTAGCTATTCTTGTGTGTATTGAAAGAATTGCTCTCTTTGCCTAGGAGACACGGCAGTTCGAGAGGTTTTTGAAGAGACTGGCATCAAGTCAGAGTTCAAGTCCATCCTAAGCATAAGACAGCAACACAAACACCCCGGAGCCTTTGGGAAGTCAGATATGTACATCATCTGTCGCCTGCAGCCCTCCTCCTTCACCATCAACTTCTGCCAGCAGGAGTGCTTGCGGTGTGAGTGGATGGACCTCGACGAGCTTGCCAGGACAAAACATGCTACTCCCATCACGAGCAACGTAGCTAAGCTGTTACTTTATGGATACCGGGAAGGGTTTGATAAAATTGATATAACCATGAGAGAGTTTCCAGCTGTTTACACAGGCCTCTTCTACAAACTATACCACAGGGAGCTGCCTGAATCCTACAGAAACATTACATGATAGCAACAAATTTCACATGATTATATTAATAATTTACAGATTTTATTGGAGAGTTACTTAGATCATACTAAAATTATTCACGGACTTCTTATTTTGGGGAAGAAAAAAAAAATCAGTATTGATTCTCTAATAAGCTACAGATGTATAAATTATTTTAAATGGCAAGTTTTCCTGTTAGTGTGCATCAGATTAGTTTCCCTTTACTCCATAAAGTGAATATAAAGTAAATAGAATAGCTCTATAGAAATCTCTAGCAGAAAATAGAAGTGTTACTGATCCTGAAAATAGATTCTCTACGTAATTTTACCTCCACACACACTGGCACAATAGGCTTACAGAGCAGTATGAAGACAGGAAGAAACATTCATGTTTTAATCTTTCTGCAAAAGTAGCTGATATCAGCAAATAACTGCTTCTATTTTTACTAGTTTGGTGAGGAGTAGGAAACTCTGCCTCTTAAAGTGTAGTGTGGCATATGTTCAGGATCCGCCATGCAAATCAGCTTTTAGCAGACATTGGAAGAAAAAGGATAGCTTTCTGTCCAGGTCCAGTTTTTGGTCCGGGCTTGTACTGTCCAGTTCTTTTCAGTGCCACATACCAATCAGAGTACTTCCGTGACCGGTAAGTGTTATAGTTATTAGATTCCAAACGCTCAAAAAAGAAACATTCTTCTGTTGCACATTTCTAAAAGAGAAAAAGAAAGGGATTATTGGTACTTCATCACAACCCGTCAGTTGGTCTGATTCACGGGACTCACTCATCATGACAGTAACTTAGCAGTATATTCACTTTTAAGAAATTTGTATGAAATGTTTCATGCTTAAAGAAAGATACAATTACTATTAATGTATTGTTTAAAACACCTACAAAAATAATTTTAACTGATTCATTAATTGTCTTTAATAAAGACAAAGCAGATTCTATTTTGTTTTTGCTATGTAATTCTTTCTTCCTGTCTGAAATGTAGTCAGGTGTATGAAGAGGCACGTCTATCAGCACCGGTTGACAGATCCCGACTCCCAGGTTGAGCACGTTCATATTCATAGGATTTTCCTACACTCACCAGAGAGAAGATGCTCAGCTGCACTAAGCCCCTCAGAAGGTTGAACCTGCTTTAACCAACAGTGTGACGTAGCTACTTCCACACATCTCTGCACTCGGTGGAAACCAATGCTCCCAAGAGTGACCATGCTGAAGAGAAAGTATCTTAATTTTCTCGTGATCCCATTCATATCACTGAGATCATTTCAGAACAATTCTTGCAATAGATGATACCCGATTCACAAGTTTCCTTGGATGCCTATTATCTCCCAGTGGAGATAAAACCTGGCTAATTTAACTGTCTGGTACTTACAGCTATTGACAGTCAAGAGAAAGCATGAAAGTGTAATCTCTGTTTAACTGCAGTTATCCCATAGCATATTCACAACAAGAAAAAAAGAAAACAAGATTATCCCTGTCAATCAATAATCTTGCTCCAATAGCATAATTTGCAGCCAAATTTGCGTGCAAAACCTAAACGTTAAGCAAGAAAAATACCCTCAAATAAAAAGACAGATGAAGTTCATCACTGCAATTAACTTACTGGGGGAGGGAGAGCACGGTTATACATGTTTACCCCGAAAAAGAGTTTGGGATGGCTGGAGGAAGAAGGAAACATGCAAAAACTTGGAGAGAAAACAGATATGAGGAAATTTCCTATATGAGCAAGCAACTCTTAGCTACAGTCTTCTGGTAGTAATCATGGATAGATAAAGTAGCCAAACTAAACTATTCCAGACTAAAAAAAGTGAGCTTGAAAGAACCAGACCTCCCAGAGAACGCACACAAACACACACAAGAGGAGTTCACTCCTTACACATGCCCAGTTTCTGCAGCTACAAGCAATTAAGTCATTCACATGCAGTCTATAATAAAGCAATCCATCTCCAAACATATGTCTTCAAGTCTTGGCAATAAAAAATATAGCTCCTCCACTTCAACCATTTTCAGATAGGAGGAAAAGAACTTGGAAGAAAAATCCCCATGGTTAATTTATCATTTTTATAAATGACTAATGCTTTTATATTTAAAATTGCATTAACCAAATGAATTTTCATATGATTTACATTTTAAGTAATCATTCTGAAGAATATTATATTGTAATGCCTTTCAGTGTAGCAGTAGAAAAATAGATGCATTAACCATCTGAGACCCCAGTGATTCAAGTCTGAAATGAATTACAGGCAGCCTTAAGAGGACATAGAAACAATGCAAGAAAGAACAGCATTTGGGAACAGAACAAAACTTGGAGCCCAGTGTAGGTAAGTGCCGTACAGCTGCCCAAAGTGGAAACTGAAGCCCTGTGCCGGGCTCAGTCTCAGCTGCCACCAGCATGGAAAACCACGGTGGACCACAGCAGGCACCAGCAGTCTGGATACGAGTGAAAGGCAACTTGGCACAAAAGCAACACCATCACAGTTCAAAGAAATGCATTTCTCCTATTAGGCTTCCTCATATTTTTCAGGTTTACAAAGAAAACAGATTAAACTCCCCAGACACATATTCATGCAACTTGTGGGTGTTATAAAAATAATCGAAAATTGGGAATAAAATAGTAATAAAATAAGATTATCTATTTCTTAAATTGATAAAGATGACTTAGACAGGTGCCACGTGGTTTGCTCTGGGCACCGAAATCCTCATTTTTGCACAGTTTAGCTGGCAAATATTCCTGTGCCACAATTCTAATCCCTGACGCTAAAGGGAAGAACGTCCCTTCAGTCTGGCAGAGCCTGCCTGATCGCAGCTAAACCACATCACTGTGATTCTACTGACAATTTATTTGTTGTGGAATAGGAGAGTCAGTGAAAAACACAGTTCTTCCTTTCACAGGAAATTTTGAGACATTTCTTCATAAAATGAAATAATCAGAAACATTTGATTCCATAAAGTGAAAATACTTGGTGTAATTAAATGAAACCAGAAAGTCAAAGTAAAACACAGTAGCCATATTAGAAGTGAAATGTTTTGATTTTGCCATTAAAAAATCTGATGGAGTTCTGAAAAAATATTTCTGAGAAAATATTTTTGTTAAAACAGCATTTTCCAAGGAAGGCTTTAGATGAGCTGTGTCAACCACCAGCCATCTCCTCCACCAACCAGACCAGAAAGCACCACCACGCTCCCACAACAACGGAATCTGTTGGCAAACAGAGGGCACACAGCAGCTTAATGAAAAGCCACATCTACGCTTCAAGACAGGAATGCAGCCCACCACGCAAAGCACCACTATAACAGGTAAGATGCTGGCTAAGCAATAAGTCATTTCACAAAAATCAAACTAGGCACAAGCCACAAAGACAAAGAACCCAACTGGAAGAAAAGCAAGGCTGAATGATGATTTTCAAATCGATTTGTGAAGCTGATAGTTTGTTTATTAAACATTACTTTACAAATTGATACTTGATACTGGAAAGTAATGAGAAAGAAGACAGAAAACAGACATTAAGAAGTGTTTACATAAGACCAGCACGCCTACCCGATGTCATAAGGGGTAACTAGGCCTTAAAATGTTTGTTTCACATAGCAGAAACCTGGCTCGCACAACAAAGCAAGAGGCAAGCACAGATAGGAGAGCCCGCAATTACAACAGAGCCAAACATATCCGGGAGAAGGGATAAACTATGTAAAGTGATGCTCAATTTAGCGTGCATCTGTGCAATACCAAAGAGATTCTTAATCGTGGTATCTCAAAACAAACAGGTCCTGAAAGATGGGCATGCTGTTAGCTGATGAATCACTTGGCAACGTACCAACACCGATGAACAAAACTGAACAGAGAAGGAACACGGGCTTAGGCTGGTTTGCTGGTGACTAAGAAGGTGATCAGACAAGGAAAAAATACACACACAAAAAAATTGAGGAAATAACCAGCAGTTTCACCACAGTAATTTGTGAAGGCCTCGTAACGTTTAGGGGTTTAAATGTTCTTCCTGGGAACAAATCTATCTTTCAA
The DNA here is from genome assembly GCA_002909625.1 of Bambusicola thoracicus. Taxonomy (NCBI): domain Eukaryota; kingdom Metazoa; phylum Chordata; class Aves; order Galliformes; family Phasianidae; genus Bambusicola; species Bambusicola thoracicus. Next base: position 8,506 of record PPHD01017217.1, read on the forward strand.
ATGCTGTCGTAAATGGAAAGTATGCTACTCAAAACTAGTGATGGAAAAGCACAGAACACTGGAATAGGGAATTAAACAGCTGCTCAGAAATTAAAGCTCAACAGTATTTTTAAAGGAATACACAAAGATCTCAGCAGATACAAATTCACGTGTGCTGATGAGATCACTTCAGCACAAAAATTTCCAGCACACGCTCTTACAAAGCAGCAAATGAAACAACCCTCCTCAAACTGAAAAAGAAATGCTGGCAATTATGCACAGTTCCACGGACGTGTTTATAGGCAGAAAAGAGCAGAAGCACAACTAGCCACTAACTCACAGAAATCCTCATGGAAAACACAGCTTGTGCTTCAGAGAACAATCGCAGAACTGCAGAAGTAGTCATTAGATGTGAAACATGGGCTGGATGAAGAACAAAACCTTCTTAGAGCAAAGAGTTTTCTCCTATGAATAGCAAACCTGGAGGGTTGCATGAAGCAGTGTTTGCAGCAAACGCAATTCAAGTAATAGCCATTTCCAAAACCACTGTGCGTAGCTGCAACAGAGACACATCCTACAAAGAAGGATACAATCAAGAACCACCGTGCAACAGGAGACTGGAAATCCCAAATACAAACACAGCCAACTGCTCGTAATTTTACAACTGATGCCAAATGTTTACTTTGACCATTCACTGCTGCTTAGGCTAAGGAGGGCAATTTGAACAGGAAGCAGTACGCCAGCGCACCAGTACCACAGGAAATTCCCAATTATCCTTAATACAAGAATAGCACAGTGGACTACTATTCACATTTTCTTCAACTAATCTGTCAAAACATCCAAGTAAATAACACCGTAACTTGAAACGGGTTATTTAACTATATTCCCAGGCATAAACAAAACCTGTTTGGAGAAGCAAGAGGTGGCGCACTATGTGGCTGAGAAGCACACCAGGGCTCCCTGCACACACAAAGCTGTTGAAATGTTCTGTTTGCCTTTGGACTAATTTCACTTAGGCAGGGACTGCACTGACAAGTGACTTCTGTAGCCCTTCACCTGGACCCTTCACTACTTGCAGTTCAGCTGGGGTTAGGAATTCACTTTATTTTTAACACCTGTTCCCAGTGTTGTTAGCTGGGATACAGAATCCAAGTGTGACTATTTTCAAGATACCAAAAGCATCAGAGCTAGTTTAAAACTAAAATTCTAGTGGGATGCTCCACAGCGGTATTTCATTGGACATAACTTTGAAAGATTGTTTGAATTCAAAGTTATGAACATGGACAGGAGATTTTTTTTTCTTGCAAGGCTGCCCAGAGAGCTATGGAAGCTCCTGGAGGTGCTCAAGGTCAGGCCAGATGGGGCCCGGGGCAGCCTGAGCTGGTGGGGGGCAACCAGCCCACAGCAGGGGGTTGGAACCAGGTGGACTTTGAGACCCTGTGCAACCCAAGACATTCTGTGATTCCACAATTTACAGCCTCTATTTAAGATTTAGGCCTTGGAGATCTTATTACCTTTCAGATTCTGCTAAACAGATTGGCTTCAAAACACAATTAAAAATTAATGCGATAGCAATAAAAAAGAATAGAGTTTCAATTAAAATTAGTGCTAACAAACTGGTTTCAATTAACTTTTTTTTTTTAATTCTATCACTACATTGGCAAAAATGTTTTTCTTGCCAACTCACTAGCTTGGAAGTGTATGTACTCAAAAAAAACTTGTTATATACAGGCTACTGCCAAAAACATCAAAGTTTTGTACAAGTTGGCTTTACCTTCTACTTTAAAAGGGTCTTTACCATCACTTCTGTGAAAGGAAGCTTAAGAGGAAAAAATTACTCTGGAGGAAAAAAAAGGGAGAACATTTATTCTTTGTTTTTTCTCATTTCCTTCCCCACACATTCACTCTGACTTCTCTCCCTTAGACAGTGCCAGTCCAGTTAAATTCTTTAGCATGCACTGCTGTTTGTAGGTGAGCACAGAAATCTCTCTCTTAATTGACACAAGTTTTTCCGAGCTAATTTCTCCCCGATACAATGCACAGACCGAAAAGAGGATCTAGCAATAAGATACAGAGAGATACATTAAGAAATGCTGCTTACCAGTGCCAGCAATCTGCCATCCTCCTTCATAGCCAGAAAGCGGTTTGCACTTACGCCTTTGATTGATACTACTCCTCTTTCTTCTGCTTGAAGCTGCAGTTTGACTGTGAACAACAGGACAAAGTTATTATGAAATTGTCAACGGTAAGGTAAGTTATTCTCCTATACACGTTTCAGATGGAAGCACTTCAAAACAAAACAAAACATACAACTCCTGAAGCAATACTTTATGGCCCTGTCAGATGTTTACAGACAGGAACTTGTTAATATTCTTAGAGAGCTATCTCTTAATGCTTATAGAACAGTCGCAGAGAGACTGCATGGTTAGGCTGCCAATGCTTGAAGGCATGAGTATGCTCTCTGGTTAAGGCTTAGGACTACGCAGCACCGTACCTCTGTGGGAGCTGCTAAACATCCCACAGGTTCCCAGCAGACAACACTGATGCACTTACAGTGTGACCTCCAGCAATAAGCAAACAAGAAGAACGGCAAAAGTAGATGACTATAGCAAAGATACAAGAGACGGCGCTGAACAATTTAGGAACATGAAAGTGGATGCAATCCATTAAAAGAAACAAAAACAAAAAACACCAGGAGCCCTCTAAATAGTCGCCATTTCTTGAAAGCTGGGAGGAACACATCTACTTACTGACGATGAAACAGAACAAAGCCTGAACTGAGTTTTCTGGTCACGAGTGAAACTCAGTAGTTCGGATTAACACACAAACATCTCCCCCTTTACTTGAAGCTTGTCTCAAGACATGAAGATAAGCATTTTTCATTTTCTTTCACAGTTCCTCATATCACCACATTCAGAACAACGAATCAAGCCTTAAGTGGTTAAAATAACTGACCGTAGCCCAGGAAGTTTGCAAATACGTTGCATTTCTTCCAAATTCCAACAAGAGTATCTGCGATATGCTAACTCACAGCCCAGACTTCTCAGCCATTAGTACATAGGACTGAGAATCTTCTCAACGTCTCAGGATTTTGAGGCTCGAAAGAAATCTAAACGCTGTGCCGAAGCTTCCCTTCTTCTGGAGAATTAGCAGAGGGAGAAACAGCAACATGCACGTTGTCCTAAGCCTCAGCGAGGGCACTTTGCAATCCCAACCATTTCAAAACATCTCCCTCTGAAAATTCAACTCTGATTATTTAAAATGTCACTTGGAAAAGGTCCATACAGCAACTACGACAGGCGCTCTGGACCGCTTACAGCTTCACATGTGGTCCTCTCTCTCCCTTTCCCCCCGCGTTCAAAGAAAAACTAAGCCTTTCCTCGTGGCTCTGCTCCACTGAGGGCTTGCCCGAACAATACAATTTTATCTGATTTCTGCTAAAAAACAAACACAACCACCTCAGTAACAGTTCCCCAAATCCCTACTTGCACTCTGTTCTGGATGGCCACTCATTGCAGACAAAACTGGACCTGCTTAGCACACAGAAGCGATCCCAAATTTTCCTGTGCAGTACTGTGCTTTCACTCTCAGGGATTTTTAAGAGAACGGTATTTCCATGGCGGAAAGCAAGAGCATTGCAACACAGCCATCCACAAAATAAGGAACAGCGGAGGAACAGCTTCTCGCCTTCCTGGGGTACTTGGAGAAAAAACACTTTTGCCAACGAATTGCAGCAGCTAAAGAAAGAACAACCAGTGTGTTGCAAGCTGCTATGGGTTACGTGCCCATCAGGTGTTAGAGTGAAGGGCATGACTCATCTGGTGTGAGATTTATCGGCGTTTCCAAAAACGAACTGGACTGAAACTCTCTTCTCATCCCAGAAATTATTTTGGGAATTAGCAGGAAAAAGAAAGAAAGAAAAAAAAAATATTTTGCATTTGAAAATGTAATAGAGAGAGATCTAACTGTGACAAAGCCCAGCAAGAGGAAACGACCGCTACACTTGGAAGTACCCAGCAATGGACTTGCATCAGTTTGGGTTTGCTGCTGAGAACCAGCACCCCCAGCTCACGTCCTGTATTGTAAGATGGGTATTGCAGCTTGGTGGGATGAGTCTGGCAGGCAATACTGGTATACGAGCCTCATGCACCCCTCTGCTCTCATGAAGTGTTATCAGTTCTTCTAGTTAAAGATGTATTAGAATTATAAAGCTTCACCCTTTAACCCACAGAATAAATGTCTGAAGCAACAGTAAGGTTTGCAGTGGAAGCATCTCCCAAGATTCTGAGGGTGGCTGTGGCTCATTCGACTTTTTGTTTTGGGGAAAAGATTTTGCAGCCCAAATGGAAGACCTCTTGGTTTATTTCTGCTTTTCTGAAAGAAAGGACTGAAGAAGTCCTAAACAGTGACAACACCAGGAACATGAAACCTTTGGGATAACCATCGCAAACTCTTTTTCAAGCATTCCATCAGATTCTGTAAGTGCACTGGCAGACACTGCATTTACACTGACTCCTCTAATTTTTATATAGATCTGGAGCCAAATTAATGCAAATGCTACACTATAAAGAATAAGTGATTTGTTATGGATTATATGCCCGTTGCCATTTTACACAAATAAAAAAAACAACCAAGACCTTTCTACATCACTAATAGCCCAATACTTCCAAGGCACAGAGAAACCTCAGCTTTTCTAAAAAGACAGCCAAAACACTGAATTTCACCCCAGAATCCAGTACCTGAAATACAGCCCTCCCTGCGTTAGGCCAACATCAGAGCTGTGAGTAAGCTGTCAGTAACACGCTTAACAAGGAACAGCTGTGCCAACCATCTGAAAAGCAAGGTGATGGGGATTAGCTGAACAAAACTGCATAGAATACATGGCACTGCTGATCCATATCTTTTGTGGCCCTTAAGTCACCAACAGCAATTGTTGAAACATGAGCCATCATTTGAGATGTATTCATAACATTTGTCTTTAGCGTACTTGAACCTCAAAACCATGAAAACCTTTGGACATGACGGTGGATAATCTTGAGACGTGACAGTAATCGCCCCACGCCTTAAAACCATGCTCATCAGCTGTTTCCCCTTGACAAATGTAGGTCATTTAATCAAGAAGTTTGTAACCCAGGAACATCGTCAAACAGCTAATTGTGAACCCAGGGGCCAAAAGGGTGTGTTTTCCCAGTTATTTTTGCAGTCCTTTGAGAGGGCCCCTCCAGCACAGCATAATGTACGTACGTGCTTCGCTATTCACATTCACTGCACGCCCTTAAGTTTGTGGTGAATGCCACAAATGTGGTTTGGTGGCAACAAAGGACTCAGCACACTGAGTCTTCAGGGCTAACGCTGTGTCACCACAAGGTTACAAAACATACAGCACTCCCATCCCAATTATAACCTACACGACGTTTACTACAAAGGAACATTCACTACTGCTAATAAGACTTCCTTTTGCATTTCTCCCCAATAAAGTGAAAGGTGGTCACCTTCCCTTTGTCTACCAAGTAAGAGGAAATGAAAGACGGAGAAATTTCTTCTCATGCCACAGTAGAAACTCTCAGGAAGAAGGATAAAGTGGTGTTTTTGGGAAGATATAAACAGGATTATGAAAGATGAATGGAAGAAAGATAAAGTTAAGACAATGAACTATAATTAGAAGATGAATTTGAGGCCATCTTCTGCAGCAGCCTTCTCATACTTGAAGACAGGATTACAGAAGTATCCTAAATAAAGCCCTCCTCTGAGCCGCTTCCTTGCTCCTGTGCTTTGCATGATCACAAAACTTCTACTGGACAAAGGAATTGGTTCACAAACTACAAGGTGTGGCTGTAACAACATGGCCCATGATACTGCAGCAGGAAGGAGTGCTGGCCTAGGACCTGCAGTACTAGATGTAGAAAGGTGACATTCTCAAACCCAAATTAAGTTAATATATTTATTGCCCTTGGGACAGAATGTATCCAACAAATTTTTAAACCAGAAAGTTGGTGTGTTTTGTTAAGTTTTTTTGTTTGTTTGTTTTTAATAGTGAATATATGCTTTTGTTTATTTGTTTAGAAAAAAGAAATAAGTGGCTGAAGAGCAAGAAGCACTGAAAGCGTTCCAGCTGCAGGGAAAAGAAACCTGATATAAAAAGACACATGATGGACAAGTCTCCCTTGGCCCACCCTGCAACTGACATCAGGAGCTTCCTTCACACTGCTCTCCTGGCAGCCCCATTCTCTAACTGCTGTGCAGCAAGAAGCCCAGAGGCAAAATACCCCAGCTGGGCCACCAACCCTCTGTAATTAACTTGCACTTGCAGCAAAAACTGAATTTTATTTCATTTTTGCATGGGAATCCTTTGCAAAAGTTGGGAGAAACTCATGGTAACAGAATGAAAAAAAAATCTCCAAATCTGTAATAATAATAAAAAATAATAATTAAAATTTACAAATCTGTTTGTCATCTTCTTGAACTGCAAAGTGCTTTCACACAGAGGACTACATCCAAATTCTTTCCCCAGCTGCTAATTGAGAGCAGCGCATCCCACCTCCAAAGTGTGGGAATCCTACATCTTACTGGCAGCTGAGCTGGGAGAGCTCAGGTCCCCATGCTGAGACACATCACACACCAACAGCACTGACTGCAGCACCGTGCTCCTGCCCCACAGCCAGCAGAGCCCTGCAAGCA